>JAECUM010013844.1:0-27158 GCA_016617855.1 Megalonaias nervosa
TCTCTCTCTCTCTCTCTCTCTCTCTCTCTCTCTCTCTCCGTAAAATGTAATGGCTAACCACTACATGCTTGCCCTCATCCCATATCTCTACCCTTTAACGTTTTAGAAAGTGTGAAGTCGAGACTATATAAATTTAAAATGAGGAAAAAGACAAACAAAATTTAAAAAATTAAAAATGAAAACATGGTGGCTACTTAAGGTGTAAGAAACTGGTGTTACAGGCTAGTCTCTTTTGCACCCCCACCCCCAAAGTCCCATAGCTTAGAGTTTCTACTGGTGTATCGTTTCCAGGTTGAAACTTGAAAGAGATAAATCCTCCAGCCCATTTTTCTCTTTCATCTCCCTCTTCACATGTTAATGGTGGTGGATTACATATTCTCTCTCTTTCTTAAAAGCAGAAACATTCCACTATAAATCCAATGATTTTATCATTTCGTACTGCTAGAATGTACCGAATACACAAAATCTACTTGCATGACGTGCAAATATATGATCTTGCCTCTGGTTGCTTTTTGTACGGCATTTTTTTACATAGTCTCCACAAGGAAATGCAACTTAATACAGTTGTTCAAAGACTTTTCTTAATGACGGCTTTTACTACGGAAGAATATTGTTGTTTTGACAGAAAGAATTTATCACGTGCGTTCTCGACA
Source organism: Megalonaias nervosa (assembly GCA_016617855.1). NCBI lineage: Eukaryota > Metazoa > Mollusca > Bivalvia > Unionida > Unionidae > Megalonaias > Megalonaias nervosa. The sequence continues at coordinate 654 of JAECUM010013844.1, forward strand.
GTTATCACGCACGTACATATAAATATAACGTATTAGCCGCTTCCGTGGCATAAGTGGTTAGAGCGTCCGCATCGGATGAGGAAGGTCGCGGGTTCGAACCCCGGCCAAGTCATACCAAAGACTTATAAGAATGGTACAAGCAGCTGCCTGCTTGGCGCTCAGCATTAAGAGGGTAATGTTAGGACTGGACTTCCTGTTGTCAGGAGAATGTGGCTGGGTGGGACATGATGCTACGTGTCTGCGGCATGATGCCACAGTGCTAGAAATTATTATAAACTGCCACACTGCAGATATCGTAGCGATAGGACTGAAACTGTTAAATCTATGTTAAAATCTACATCGTACAGACAATATAACGTACGTATGTGTAAATATCAAGTACGTGCGTGAAAGTTATCGTCCATATACTTTATCTTTATTTTGCGCTTACGAGTAATTATTACCTATTACTTATGTACCTGATAATTGTCACGTACTTACGTGATAATTAACATGTACGGTCCATTTAATTAAGTACATCAGAGCCCCAATCACCTAAATACCATAAAGTGATTTTTCGGCATATCATAAACATCTAGATATTGCTCTTATAAACTGCACGGTAAGGTTCATCCAAATTTTCCCAAGGATGTCTTGGAAAGCATAACATTTCATTCTCTACTGAGCTATATGTTTCTCCTTCAAGTTCGTTCCACAATCACATTACGTTAGGAATAATAGCCTATTACCTCGAAAATCCAGCCCTACTGAAAGACGAAAACCGTTTTTTCTGTCTATTTCATTTAGACAAAGGACAATAACACTTGCCCATTATTTCCCCTTGCCACCTCCAAGTGTCGCAAGCTTTTAAGCTTCGCTGCTGTACTGACATCATGCAGTTTACCCCTGACAATCCAAGCCATTTTCTGTGTTCAAATTGAACCATCCAACGTTCCTTTGGGGTTCTTTTTGTTTGGAATAATCATTCTGCTGCAGTTTGTATACATTAATATTTGCAATTTCAGCCAAATTTGAGTGATTTTATCACCTTTATGGATTTCGTCGATTTAAGACAACGTTACACCGCGCTATCGTTGAACTCCTGTTATCATTTACGAGTTAGAGCGACTTTGACTACTTTCGCTTACCCCGTTTGTAACAGAGAAGTGTTGGCGAGTTTATAATATGCTGCATTGCTAATTTATGCTTGCTTTTGTGTTGTGTTCTTTTCATAAAAATGTTAAATAAAGGCATCAATGCAGAAGTCCAAAGCATAAATTATAAGGCATCTAAATTCAACATTTTTTTTGACAGTTCCGTTAGTAATGAGAGTGATTTAGCGAGCTCATAATATACTGCATTACCAATTTATGCTTTGTTTTGTTTTCGTGCTGTATCAGTGGCAATGCCATCCAAGTGCACAAGTACAAGAAGTTCAAAGCAAGGGAGGACAACCACGACTCCTGTATTGCGTGTACAAAATGTATATCGTCGATGCCATGCAGCGTATGTAATACGTGGTCAGAGGAATTCTAAAGGAAAGGAGCGGCGGATTAAGTCGAGGAAGGAGAGCATTGACGCCCTCAGTATAATCCTAAGTCAACCTCCATTGCGAGTCATGTAGGGACGATGGGATCCTCCCCCCCCCCCCCCGCCCCATGGAAAGTTCGTCGTTTGCAACCGTCGGCCACAGTTACATCATCGGCAGTTGAAGACGATGATGTGGAAAGGGTAGAACTGTCCGCCTTCGAACAGGTACGAAGTCTGGTCCAGGAGACTACGACGTCTTGACATCAGGACAAATTTTACCCCTTTCTTCCGTCGCTAACTTCCACACCTTTTTGTGACTCAGTGCGTATTCGCCCAGTTTTAGGCAGCCCAGTGGGCGTATGTCCCCCAGCATGACCAAACATGGCTTTCGGGCTTGTAAGTCAGGGCGCATGGGGTTTATACTTGATCCATTTGATCCTGTTCATACCAAGGCCACACAAGTACCGGCCATCCGGCTGTCACCAGCCGTCCAGCCGTCCCTGCATGGGGACCTTATCGTTGACACGGTCAAGCCAACTAGGATGTACGGGGATCTTAGTGACATATGTCTCCGTCTAGACGCACCGTCTGCAACTTACCATTACTATGCCAGAGATTTCAGTTAGAAATCTGTCTGTCAAGGCAGGCGTTTGGTGCAGCCGGTGCTGGTGATAGCTGGTCCGTCTTCTATACGCCGGGCAAGCCAGCCAGTAGTTCCGGCAATGCCGGACTTTGGAATGATCACAGCCTATCCAATACGGAGAGCAAGTAATATCTTCAAAGACGACCGGCCGGGGTCATTGATGCCACGCCCCATGACTTGTCCAGATCTACATGCGAACCCAGAATGGGACTCGACACACAGTGCGTGGGTGTGACGAAGTTCCGTTAAATCAATATTCAGATCCGACTATGGAATAGACTGAATTCAGCTTCATAGCAGCAGTAGAGGAAATTTATCCCGTGTTGGCCACTTCAGAATGCCCTCCACCCCCTTACGACTACTCAAGATTAAAAATTTAAAGCATATAGATTTCGGCAAGGAGGAAGGCCTCTTTTCATCCAGACGTGCACCAATATCGCTCCCAACCCAATTTCAGCAGACAACGGACTAACCAACCTATGAGGCAATCGTACAGAGGTGGTGAGAAACCAACATTTCTCCGCCTTCAAGCCCCTAACTGTAAATATTGATCTACCCTCCACATCTTCTTCAGACAGCCTACCTGAAGGCGGCCCACTTCTGCAATTTCGGACTCATTGCATCTGCCTATCTCTCAAAACGATTGGGTGATCCATGTAATTCGGAGGGACGTTGGGTGTCATTTATCCAACGCCCTTTCCTTTCTTCCTCTCCCCTCTACACTCACGCACTCTTAAAACACACAGAGACAAGCCGTGGCACGCGCAAACGCCTCTCCCTTCTGTTAAAAGCCCGGAAATAGGATATCACTCCTCAAGCCCTTGCTTCATGGTTAAAAAGTGTTATATACTCGGCGTACTCGGATGTCTCTCAAGATCAGAGTTGCCTCGTGAAGGTTAGTGTTCATGAGATTAGAATAATCTTTGCTAGCCTTGCGTTCGAAGGTAACGTTTCCATACGAGATATAATAGAGGCTGTTGACTGGCATGCAGGCTCAAACTTCTCGAGTTTTTGTGTCAGAGATTTAGCTTCGCAGAGGCAGACATTGAATCTGGTAGGTCATGTGGCCGCAGCACAGTCGACCCCCAGACCTAATTAAAACAATCAACACAGCCTATCAGCTTCGCTGGATTCATCAGTTAAATGTTGTAGGTAAAGTAGTAAAGGAAAATAGGACTTTAAGATTTGAATGACCTTTCACCCCCCACCATCCCCTCCATCAGAAAATATTTGTAACGAACATGTATCTTAATTTGAAACAGGATAGAAAATATACTTGTCATGAGAAGGCCCTCTCTCCCACTCCAGAACGGTCTAATAGTGTTCCCCCCGATCATATTTGTATTAACCAGGTTTTCTAGATTTAGACCCCTTCCCCTGTAAAACACCCTCCCCCCATTCCTATAACAGACTATCTTTCGAACTATATACATGTTCTCTGCCTGTATTCTAAACAGAGACTGCAGTGTTGCGATCGACAAATGTCTAAAAATATACTGCGGTGTTTATGAATGACCGGAACCGCGTCATAAGAATGTTCCGGAAGGATGATGCAATGTTGTGCAATAAGAATATTCCGGAAGGATGGTGCAATGTTGTGCAATAAGAATGTTCCGGAAGGATGATGCAATGGTGTGCAATAAGAACCTTCTGGAGAATATCAGCCAGGTTATATAAGGCCGCCCAAGTGTTCAGTCTGCAGAGATGTGCTTCGCTGAGAGGATCAAAGTTAAGTGAATTGTTTCTTGAAAATTTAGGTTCTTTATTTTCAGAGGTCTTAAAGAACTTCTTCGCCAATAATTAATATTTCTACAGTAGCTACCAGAAATAATTTGTCATCATGTTTATACAAATGAAATTTAACTTTCCCACTTACTTTTCGATGTCATCCAAATAACTCTCTCATTGTTACCCTGTTGACATAATACTTATAACCTTTTGCAAAAACCTTCTACCGGTTTAGGTGAATATTTATTTTGGTATATTTTTCCTGGCTGATTGGATTATGAAGATTAATATATTTTTGTCCGAGATTGTCTCTCAACTTTTCAAGATAATCAAAATATTTGCTGTCATCTGATTTAATAAGATGACAGAGTTTTATTCTATTAAATTTAATTAAACAAATACCTGAAATTTCATCATTAAATTCAAACCGTAGTGGTTGGTCGTTGATCATCAACACCTTAACCTTACTATTAACTCCATCGGCTAACGTTAAATTTTCAAACATTATTTCTAAAGTTTAGACAAAAAATGCCCAATAGCTAATGTATTAACCCCGTCCTCGCAATAGCGTTTGTCATCAAAATTACTTAGTCCACGTTTAATAATTGTATCTGTTTCAAGTTTGTGATGATTTGATCTAATAACATTTATTTTAATAAAGCTGACATTATTGTTTAGTGCTGCTTTAAAATCATCAAATTTCATACATTTTTTTACATACCCACAAGGAATACCTTTTGCTTTTTTTGTCAGTTTATTGTCATCTAAAATTACGGCGTACATTTTACTTCTTAGTCCGAGAAATTCCTTAACTGGCACAAACATAAATTCGTCCTTAAATTTGCCAATAACTTTCTTGTTAGCTGGATCATGAAATCCACTACCCTCCGGATAGTCTGATAAATCAAATAGGCCACGGTGGTCATAAATATCCTGATAGACATCCTCACATTTTATATCATAAACTAGCGAATCTGTATCGGTAAACAATAAGTTTGAATCTGGCCAGGCTCTCTTAACAAATCCGTAGTGAAAATCGTACATCAACCACTTTGATATGTCCAATACCGACTCACGAACGTAAATATTCTTACTTAACTTTAAATTTGTTTTTCGTAGCTGTATTGCAACGAGACTGTCGTTAAATATTTTCATACTGACAAAACCGTCATCGTTAACTAATTTATTCCTGCGATTTATGTCGTTTACAATCTCAATATTTACGCGTTTTCGAATATTCTCCATTGTCTTGCCAAATACGGAATTGTTCATCAGTTTAAAGAAGTTCTTCTCAAATTCAGTTCTAGAAGTTGCGCGACGTTTGGTATTTAAATCAATATAATCTGCCATCTAACGAGATTGTTTGAATTTTAACACGCGATGAACTTTCCTTAAGACTAAGCCGTGGTCGACTGCTTGTTTTAGGTTTCTATAGTGCAAAACGTAATTCCGTTTACTGAGTAAATTTGGAACTAGCTTATTAACAATCGAATGTTTTGCTGTTGTCGCTGCCTGTTGTTCTGGTGATAATAAACTATAGTCTATTACTATCGACTCTGCACGAAACGGATAATCGTTATGTAGGTTGTGCAGTGACTCAGGATAATCGAGATCTACTTCAACAAAATAACTGAAATTTTCTAGGAGATTTTTTTTCCGTTTCGCTAAGAAATTGATCTGGAGTTATCCAATGAAATCCACTGCACGGCATCGGCTCTGACATTGCCCAGTCATACAAATTATTAGGGCTCAGATAAATAATATAATTTGACGGTACATTTTTATTGTAATTTACCAGACATTTGTTATTACTACTGCATATTTTTTTGTTATGACGCTAATTCCGCCTCTGATACCTTTTTCAATAAAATTAAACATATCAACATCTGTCAAGAGATCCGATTCTATCTTACTTGTTTTTAGCAGAGCATCCCAAGATAGTCCTGGTGCAGAATAATACCAACAGGGGTCTAATCCATAATTTTCATGACTAACTCGACGAAAACTCTCGAAAACGTCAGCTAACAATAACACATCTGTTTTCAAATATAAATCATGATAATCACCAAATGTCTTGCATCCGAATTTACTCCAAATATCTTATGCATATTTGTACTCGTCGTCTGATATACCTTCGCCTTTCAGCTGTGAATAAAACTTGTCTTTGCCAGGCAGAGAAGTTTCATCAAATCTGCTCCAGTCGTCTAGGTATTCATAAGGAAAGACACCTTTTTTTGTCAGATCGACGTAGTTTTCACCAAAACAACTTTTTAGATTATTGAAACTGTTACAACCTTTTACAAGTTCATCTAGCGGAGCTGCCATAAATTGCAGACTGTCAATGAAACGTAATTTGCCAAGCGTAACTGACATATATGTTTCAAAATTATTTGGTATACATTTTACTACATTGTCGAGTTTTAGCTTAGATTTAATTTCCTCATCGCCAAAAGCTTCTACAATAATATGACTATCATGACCACGAAAATTATGTAAAACTAAAGGAATAAATTTTGGTGCATGATATTTTAGATTGCAATTGTTATGAGCTGCTCCTCGATACTTTCCAGTTAGATGACAGTTATCTCGCACTTTATCATGGACTCCGTTAGAGTCTACTAACAACTTTTCGCAGATATGACAATGAACTGCATTATCAAAATCAAGTTGTTCTTTGGATGTTATTTTCATTGGAGCTGTTTTGAATTTCGATATTTTATTAACATCATTTATTAAATTTTTTAATAACCACACAGCCGGATCTCTGCCACGATATAAATTTACTGGACTCGAAAAATTATCATTAGCACTACAAACTACTTTGTAGGAAACCCCGCAAGGAACATGTTGTTGTGTTTTTCTTGTACTCGATTTATTTGGATCATTTTCTGCACCTGCCACAGGAACAAGTAGACACTCAAAATCTGCATAAATAACAAACGGGATACTTAGCTTATGATTATAATTTTTAAATTTTAATACTTTTTCTTTCTCTGTTGGCATTGTTATTCTTTGAACGTTAACACAATATTTAACATGCTCTTGTAAAGTTTCAGGTTTAGAAAACCCTTGTAAACATCTGTAGCAGAAATATTTTTTTTTCCATGATACTTATTATACTGTCTGCCAACTAACCCGTTAAAGTTTTTTATCCAGCAATAATGTCCTTTATAAAATAACAAATTTATTGTCAACTGCTTAGCATTTTCTGAAATATATCTCGGGTAAACATTTTCTCGCTCATCTAGTCCGAAAACATTTACTGAAATACTGTTTTGTTTTTCAAACTTTGGTATCTGACTTTCTGCCACTGGAAATGTTATTCCGTCAAAATCCAATTCATTTTTGTACGGCAAATATTTTTCAACTTGGTTGGAGTTGCAATTTTGAGGATGTCTTGCAGACAAAATTGCCCAACGGAAACACTCATTGTGGCTGTTTTTGATATTTGTACAACATTGTTTGTTTTTAATTTTTTGAGGGAGATCAACGTAAGAACTACCGCGAAGTACGTTATATCTTGCTGTGTGAAATAAAACTTCCTTTATCATTTCAAATTTCCAGCCTGATCCTGATGAAGTAAATTCCTCAAGCTTTTTCCAAATTTCTTGGCGTATTTCACTGGCAACTGTGGCAATATTTGTTCCAGTTAATATTTTTCGTGATTTAGCTGTTAAATATCGCTCGATAATTTCGCTGTCGAAATTTGCATTTTCAAAAATTATATCAAGCACATCTTTTACGATTGCACGTAACTTTGATAAAATTACATGATATTGCACTATTAGCTTGATACTTTTGTGAACTGCAAGTTCTTGAACTATAACAGGCTGTAAAAGATGAAATAAATTTGTGGAGTTAAATTTGCTAAAACATTTTGATTATCAAATTTATAACTTTTATCATAGCCAGAAAATGCACTAGCAATTTTTTCAACATTTTCGGATAGGCTCTTTTTGGCAATATCTCGCAATTTTAATATTATATATATAATATTTTTATATTCAATTGGTTTTCTGTTTATTTTCAATTAGAAATATAATTTCTTACAGGTATAATGTCAGAAAATATAACAGCAGAGGAACAGGAAGAATATCACGTTCACCCAGAGTACAGCTTATATGCAGGAAACACACTTGGTTCGGTTATTCATGTCAGGTACGGGCGACCTTTTGGTAAAGCAACTCCAGCTGGAATGATAATAAATGTGAAAGGAGATAATACAGATGGAATTAAAATGTTTAGAAAAGACTTTATTTACACGTTATTTTGTGGAGATATACCAGAAGCACAGCGGGTTTACAGAGTAAACGGCGCAGTTAATGATGATAATATTGACAATTTGTCTTTACAGGACGAATTTCAGTCTCATCCAGTATTTGATTTATATGAAGCATCTGACAAGGGAATTATACGAAATAGAAAAACAAAAAAGGTTGTTGGTTTTATGCAAAATAGCGGATATTTGATGGCAACTGTTAGAGGAGCAAAAACAGATCAAGTTCATTATCAATCTCATCGCTTTATTTATGAAATATTTAACGACACTATTCCAGATAATCTGGTTATTGATCATATTAATAAAATTAAAACAGATAATCGCATTGAAAATTTAGATTTAGTTACACAAAAAGAAAATAGTAGAAGAGGAGATAATGGTAGTGGTAATAATTTTAAAGACCCAAAACCAATTATCTCAACAAATTTAGAAACTGGGGAAAAAATGAAATTTAAGTCAATAACAGCTGCTGGAAAATATCATAAAATTGATTCTCGTGCAGTAAAACTTGTTGCAGATGGCATACAAAAATCAGCCACATCACAATCAACTTTCGATAGATTTATTTTCAAGTATATTTCTTAATTCTGTTTTGGTAAGACAATTATGAGCGAACATTAAAATATCATCGCGATCAAATATTAGCGTTATTAAAGCGCTATCATTAAGTTTATTTTTTTCTGCTGCTGTTAGAAGTATTTTATCAGAATCGCCTTGCATGACAATAACATCAACAGAATAAGAACTATATCCTGACAAACATTTTCGAACTGCTTCAGCTAGTTCTTTGTAATTTAATATATAAACTTTCTGATGATATTTTACATTAGGAGATTTTGTTTCTGTTACCATCTTATTATCATAAATTAGATAAAAAATATTTTATAATATGGACCTGATGAAACGGCTTGCTGATATATATGCAAGTGATACAATCACTAACAATAAAGACACCAACGACAATAATTTTATCTCTGGCGTCGTCGACGTTGTCGGGGCTGACAAATCTGCTGGTTATAGCGAAGATGATATTTTGTATAACAACGAATCCGAAGATGAAGTAGTCGCCGTCGTTGACCAAAAAAAATAAATACAGCAGACCGACAACTGGACGATATAATGTTAAACATCATATCGCTAAAAAAATAATAACATTTAATTTTACTGTTGCCGAACAACAAATATTTGGCAACTTATAAAACCGTTTTTAAATCTAAAGATAACTGGCCAGCAAAGGAGCATAAAATACGATTTTATTTTTGTTAAAATATTCAATTTGATGCCAGTCGATGATACAAGAAAATTACATTTAATTTCCTTATGTAGACCGGTCAAATGTATATCTGTACTTATGAAATACGAACAAGTATTTATTCAGTCAAGACCGACCGAGTTGGCACCCAACTATTTAACTTATAGCTATACCCGCGCCATTTGACTAAACTTTTGTTGCCGCACTTCCTAATCACTTTTTCAATAACGAATATATCTTGCTCAGTTTTTTGAAGTTCTTGTTCATAAAAACTACCAGTGATAGGTTCTCCAGCCAGATCTTTTAACGCATATGTCACTGGCATTGTTAAAAGTACTTTATCAACAACAAATACTTCTTGGCTCCATTTGGAGTAAATCCTTTCTCAAATGTTTTTTTTCGTCAGAGAAATTCTAACTTTATTACCAACTTTAAATTTATGTCTGCGGTACATATTTTCATTTGCTAATATTGGATTTTTAATTGCATCGTTTGGTGACATTTTGGTGGTTCGGTGTTTTGTGTTATTATATTCATCAACAATTTTCTGTAGATTGTCACTGTATTTACTCGTATTTTTAGCTGTCAAATATTTGTGTAATTTTTCGTTTAGTGTGCGGTTAAATCGCTCGACGACAACACTTTTACCTTCATTTCCAGTGACATACTTTTTGATGTTATTTTGTTCCAAAAACTGCACAAATATTTTTTTTAAAAATTCTGCTCCGTGATCGGTCCAGATTCTGTTTCGTTTTCTTTCTGTACTAACGATGATCTGTTTTAACGCATCAGTTATTGACGTTCCTGTCTTATCTGGAACTGGTACACTAAAAGCATATTTGCTAAAAACATCTACAACATTAAAAAGATATCTTTTATTATTGTTAAATTCAGATAGATTTGACATATCAACTAAATCTATTGCCCAGATATCGTCAATGGCATTTGCGACAACCTTACGCCGGGTAAACTTTTTTTTTAGGTTTGTGTAGCTGAGACGCCAGATCATCATACATACCGAGTCCGAGTTTATATTTTGCTCCAATAAAACCTTGTACCAGCCTTCGGTCAAATCGCTCTCGCATATTCACAGGTTTCATGTCACGAAGTCCGTCTAACATTATTTTATCGAAACCGGCCTTATCCCCTTCACGGTCACGATAACAAATGTCGTGGCGCATTGCTATTGCATCAACTTGATTGTAAGGCTCTTGTCCTGGCAGCGGATTATCGTTTTCGTCCAACTGTCTCTGTAGCGGATTATAAGGTCCAGTGTATCTATGGCCTGGCAATGTCCAACCACCTTTTGGTTTTGGTAATTTGCCAATTAATTTATGTATATCTATACCTGTTCCAATTATTTCCCGGCGTTTACAACGCTGACAGTATGTAACAATTTTATTTTGCTCAAGACAGAGATCTCTATCACAATCTCACTCGCATGTCATTATTTATTAATCGTCTACTAAAATAACTGGGCAACCCGCTCCGGACAATTTCTTTAAGAACATGCTTTTTCTTTTTCTGCAGACTGCACAAATACTCCTTAATATTGTCTTATTATTTTTTGTTTTTTCTGTTTTTTTATCGCTATTTTTTCTGTTTTAGTTTTGCACCTGAGACAGTATGTTGACATTTATATCTACAAGTTTATACAAAAATTCACCGCAATCTTAACATTAGCGTGAGATGGTCGTTTATCAAATTGCAAAATAAACTTTAAAAAATTAAATTTAGGCTGGGACATTTGTCTAATGAACATTATACAATAATATCCACAAGCAGAAGTTCCAACAGGCTGAATTTGATTAGACGAATAATTTATTATTTTATACTTGGACATGTATTGTTTTTTTCGCGTCACTTCGTGGAAGTCCAAATGAGTCAAAGTAGTTATTGCCGTAGACTGCTACTCTGTGTGCCAGATCCGTCATTGAAATCTTGTATATTTATCACACACGAACCATCGGGAACATGACCTAGTTCATCTTTAGAATAAACTCCACGGAATCCGGGAACCGATCCTAACTTATCAAGTATATCAAAGTTACTTAACGCAGCCGCGGCTGAGTTCCTGGCAATGTTAGTCCTCGGCCGATTCCCAGCAGATTTGGCAGTAGACTTCCCGCTACTCCCGCCAGCAACGGCCCTATAAATCCGCCTTTTGGTTAGAGCGTCCGCCTCGGATGCGGGAGGTCGTGGGTTCGATCCCCGGTCGAGTCATACCAAAGACTTACAAAAATGGTACTAACAGCTGCCTCGCTTGGCGCTCAGCATTAAGAGGTTAGTGTTAGGACTGGTCGGCCTGGTGTCAGGATAATGTGACTGGGTGGGACATCATGCTACATGTCTGCGGTATGATGCCCCAGTGCTAGACATCACTATAAACTGCCACACTGCAGACATCGTAGCGATATGACTGAAAAATTGTTAAAGCTACGTTAAAAATCATAATCACATCACATCACATAAATCCGCCTTTGTTTCGTCTCTCGTTGTGTTTACTAGCATCAAAATAAAATATTGGATAAAGTATACGAAATTCTTCCATAGAAATTTGAGATCCGTCTCCGTCATTTGCAAAATTGCATTCTATCGCTCGTTCTGGATATTGTTTTGAATTTAGCCTAGCGTATATTGGTCTAACATCGGCGTGATCGAATACTGCATTATTTTGTTGCTGGTTACCACGTCGCGCTTGCTGTTGGAAGACAACAAACAATTGCCGAGGGAGTTGTTCACTTGACGTTGTTGTGACTCGCCATGTGTAGTCGGTGGTATTTGGAACTGCTGTTTGATATATTTTATGTTGCTGAAAATAAATTCTGTTTGTGTGTTTATCGAGTATACTATTTAATTCTGTCATTTTAGTGATTGACGGTGTTATTCGTGGCATCCATAGCGCAAGTTTGTTTATGATAAATTGTACATCGGCTCCGCCTGACCTAAATAGGCAGTCGTTTTGTTCTGCTCGATCTAAAATAAGTGTATGTTTAACTCCACGAAATACTTTATTATAGTCCCTGCAAAATCCAAATATTGTACTTAATGGCAGCATCATTGTAATTTGACGTGATCCTGCTGCAAGTTCTTTTCTCCTAGCAAAATCTTCATTGTAACGTATATTTCTTACGCTAATTGCCCCATTAACTAAATCTAACATTGCAACACCGTCCACAGCTGCTCCTGGTGGTGTTATACCAAGATTATTGCAAGCAGCAGTAAGTGAGACTCTTACAGCGTCTGCGTTAGCGCCTGCGGCTGGTGCGGCTATACCTAGCGCAGCAGCATTAACAGTAAGAAAAGTTCTTACAATTACAACATCTGCAGTGGTATCAGCTCCGTGTACTAAAGCATCTTTTGAGAAAAGTTCGGTCGATTCAGCTGCACCAGTTCCAGTATCCTTAAACCACATCATATTAGTTGCAGCTGATCTGGAATAATCATCAGAAAACGAAATAGTATTTAAGATTGTACTTGCAACTTGTAGATGACTAGAAATATCTTCGACAGTTTGATTAGCTAATTGATATCGGGCACTTTTAAATAAACATCAGCCATTATTTATAAGAGCTATTTCTGCGCCTGCTCCAATGGCGACGGGCGGATTAGCTACTGTCATAATTTAGCCACGTGCTTCTAACATTGCTTTGTGAGGCCGCAGAAGTACATCTTCGTCTCTGGTATTAAAATGTTCTGACACCGGCCTTATTTGGTTCATTCGAATTTTCGTCGAGATACTCAGTTTACTCAAATTCTGTTACTGTGTTGTCTTAGATATTAATTTTTGTATAATTTGTTCTCCTCGCGGCGATAAAAGTTGTTTTGCTGTTTTTATCATCCGGTTTCCTGTTTCAGCTGTTGGGGCGATTTCTGATATAATTTGTTTTATCTTAGAAACCGGCGGTTTCTCGCCTTTTACCAGCTTTTGTCCCACCGCAGTTCCAGCGGCAGATGCAGCTCCAGTTGCAAAAGCTTTTGACGCATCACGTGCAATTGGTGCAACTTTATGCGCTATTCCCGGGACATTTTCAATAATTTTAGTAAATATATTTCCAAAAAATCCTCCAACTATTTTTCTTCTGTAACCTCTCATTATATCAAGGGGTTGTATAATTGTATTGCCGACAACTACGTCGATAGCGGAGCTATTGTGCACGTAGGTGTAGGTAATAAGTAACAACTTCATTTTTCAAATCCAACTGCCGTCCAGTTTGATCTGTCAATTGCATATTTATTTGTGTTATCTGATTTTCAACGTTTAGCGGATAATAAATAACTTGCCGCAGATTAATTTGCATAAGTGAGCCCGGTGGAACGTTCGGCTAAAAACTATAGATAGTCTGTCCTTTACTACCCTGGGCTGAGTAAGATCCAGATGCAACAGAACAATTTATTAGTATTGTGTTTACATCAGTAATATTTACTGGCAGTTCACCGTCATACGTCCTTGTTTGACCAGTAGCAGCAGCATAAGCTTCACGAGAAAATCCTATTAATGATGCGATACTTGTTGATGGTGTAAAATCGATTAATATACCATCTTTTAGCATCATTCTAGCTCTTAATGTGTTATAGTTTGGTATTAGCTCAAATTTATCAGCGTTACTGCCCGCCTTTGTTATTAGTTCTTTTATTGTTTTATTTAGATCGGTGACATTATAAGCTCCTTGTGGAATTTTAAATGTTTTCCACTGCTGATCAGATGGCGTCATAAATGTGAAATCATCATTCACCCCAGTTTTTACGTTGGCCATAGAATGCCATGCCGTCCATGACATTAGACCGATCTCGTACTGTTTTTCAGGATCCAGTTGTATTGGTGGAATATAATTTACCGAAAAATTTGCGCTATCACCTGTTGCTTGCGATGAGTCGAGTAATAATGTTGCTGACATTTTATATAATATCGCCTCGATTAAATTAAATCGCGGTGTAAAATTTCGTATTCGTCAGATGTTAATAAATTTTCTGATCTCAAATGATCAAGTATGTCAATAATTTCATTCTCAATTTCAACACCAACATTACCAGCTTCTTTTGACGATATCAGTAACATTAATCTACCTATCATTTCAGATACTGATGTAAATATTTTTACCCCGGTGCCTGTGACTTTTTTGAGACGAAGTTTATCATGACTATCAAATACATCTTGAAAATTCCATTTTGACTTACTAAGTTTTTTATTTCGAAAATCAGCGGCAGCAGCTCTAAAAACACCGGCAATAACTCCATCTCTAGCTTTTTTATAAAATCTATCAGCATCTTCTTCTGTGGTAGCTTTAGAAAGTTCATTGAAAGCTTCTAAGCCATCTTTTTTAATATCATTTAATTTTTCAACGAGATTATCGTATTCACTTTGTGGCCATTGATCAACGCTATTAACATCTTCAATATCATGATCTTCCATAAAAATATGATATTCTACTAACTGTATTTTTTCTAATATTTCTTTTTCTAATTTTTCTTTTTTTATTCTTCTACTTGTTTCTTTGATCTCATCACACCTAGATCTGATTCTCTTCCAATAAGTTCTCTTCGATTATCAACCAACCGACTTAATTCAGTCTGTCTAGCAATGGGATCTTTTATGTCGTCTGGGACAACCTTATCTGCTCTCATACGTATGAGATCTAGTTCTTTTGCCTCACTATGCAAACCACTAATATTACGTTCACTAAGTTGTTTGTCATTTTTTATATTACGGATAGCTTTGATATAAAGATATGCGATAATCCAGTGCCGATATAGCCTAATACTTTCTCCGAAGTTTTTATTTTCCAGTTTTACATCGTCGAGATGTTTCTTACTTTGCTCTGCAATTTCCATTAACTTCTTAATATTTTCTTCGGCATTATAATCTGGTTTTTGAATATCACGTATCTTTACATTTTTATAATTATATTCTTTGTTAAAAGATTCATATTCGTAATCTCTTATTTTTCTGTTTATATCTTTTAGATTTTCTTCAAAAATTTTTTTTTTTATCTTGGATATCTAATCCACGTTCTTTTCTAAAAGCTTCTAGTTCAGCTCTTTCTTTTTCGCGCATCTCCTCCATCAATATATCGGCTTCACTTTTATCGCTCAACTTTTTTTCAATCGGCTCGACTAGTGCTACTTGTGCTAATCTTTGTTCAAGTGCAAGTGGATCATTTAATAGCCGTCTTAGTTCTGCTTGTCTAGCAGCAGGATCAGCAATATGTTCCACAAGTTTTCTAGCTAACTTTACCTTTTCTTTATCAGATCTTCTAATAATTTTTGCAGCAGCAGCTTCTTGTTGTTCTTTAACAAGCCCGACTAAACCTCTTTCCTGTAGTTGCTTAACTTCTTCATCTGATAGCGGCCTAGTTTCGGGTTTTTTTTCTCCAAATAACGCCTCAGTAACTGGTTTGAGAGCTGTAGTTGCTGCTTCTGCGGCAGCTACTTGCCCACGTCGGGCTTCTTTCACTCGCTGCTTAAACTCTGCTTGAGATTGAGCAAGTTTTTTTAAAAAATCTTCTATATGTTTTCTGTACTTTGTTCGTTTATCCATATTTTATATCAAACTACTGTAGATAATTCTTAATGCAACAGCGAAACATTTATTTTAGGATCACGTGTAAGCTTATCAAGCAAGAAAAGTTATACTTATCTGCCCTTGCCTTGTGATATAGTTCGATAAATTTATCTTTTGTTATGTCGCCGCATTGCTCGTTTGCAATATTCCTGACGTCCACGATGTCCAGTCCTGGAAATAATATAAAACAACCAGTATTTCGCCGAATAAATCTGTCAACGTTATAAAAACCTTGGGCTAAATAAACAGAATTACATTTTTTATTACGCGACAGTGAAAAATAGGATCTTATTTTATTCATCTCCGTATTGTTTAGCAGAATATCATCAAAAACAACTATCTTATGCTCGTCAGAGTCAATTTCACTCACTGGAATAAGTTCTTCTGATTGGTTGATAATGAAAAAGTCTTCACCAGCCTCAAGATCATCACGAAGTTTGTTATTGTATTCACTAAGTAGTTCGTATTTGTCTTGTTGTGGATTAAAGGTATAAATATAAACTCGATCATAGTTAAAATTATCGCCCAGCAACAAGTTCATAAGCAAATTTGTTTTACCTGATCCTGTGCAGCCAACAATAAGATAATGACAATCTGGAAGTTCGTTGTTGTGTACATGTTTCAGATGCCTGTCTGTATCAAAATTCAATATCGACATAATATAAAAATTGTTAGACAATAATAAATAATGAGCTATTACACAAAATCTGGAACAAAATTAGGAGATTCGCCTGAGATTGTAACTAAAAGCGGCGATATTGATTTATCTGGTTACCTTAAAAAAAAATTGGTGATACGATTGCAGGAAACCTATCTATGTCAAATCAGCGAGTGCTTGGTTTAGAAACGGCGTATCCACCACCAAGAGCTGACCTTACACAAGCTGTTAGTTTTGCACAACTTAAATCAGTTAACGACAACAAGCTGGACAAGGCCGGCGGAACTTTAAGCGGTAATTTAGATGTGTCGGGAAAAAAGGTTGTAGGTTTGGAGACTGGAAACCCAACAGCAAACTTAAATCAAACCCAAGCGGTAAGTTATTTACAGTTAAAGTATGTGGATAATAACAAGCTCGATAAAACTGGTGGGACACTTACGGGTTATATTAATATGTCAGATCGACGAGTCATAGGTTTAGAAACTTCATATCCGCCAGCAGATTTAACGCAAGTTATGCGCAACTAAAATCAGTTGATGACAGTAAACTTAACGAAGCTGGTGACACAATGACAGGAAATCTGTCTATGTCAAATTCAAAAATAACTGGATTACCGACAACTTCGCCAACGTCCGACTCAGATGCTATTAGTTATGGCCAGTTAAAGGAAGAACTTGCCCCGTATCTTAGGCGATCCGGTGGGGGCAATGTCAGATAATATAAACATGAGAGACAAAAAAATAACTACGACATATGTTCCAGTTAGCCCTAATGATCTGACAAATAAAGCGTATGTTGACAGTCTGTCTAGTGGTAAAAAACGAACTGAAAACAATGTTGGATATATTCCAACACTTTTTAAGGCAACTGACAATCGAGTTGGGTTTGAGGTAAGCGCATCAGCATATTATCATGAAAATTATTCTTATTACGCTTTCTCTGATAGACACGAATGGACGACCAACGGAGAAGTTGAAAATGTTTGGATCAAAATTAAATTTCCCACTGCAGTTGCTATTTGACAATTTCATTTGCGCGGCAGGTTAAACTCTAGTGTTGGTCAAATTTATAATTGGCAATTGGAAGGATCAAACAATGATATCGACTGAACAACATTGTATAGCACAACAGACACTTACATTACAACAACACAATATTTTACGATTCCAACAAAAAATACTGTTGACAAGTACTTGTATTTTCGAGTTCATGTTTTTGCAGCTAGACATCCGTTTCCAGGACTGACAGCATTTTAAATATATACACTCGATGATCAAATTAAATCTATTGCTATAAAATAATGTCACTGCCACCAATTATAACTGTTGCGAGAGAATTTTACGGTGATATTTTTAACACCAAAATAAATGTTGGGGACGATTCTCAAGCGGCACGTATAATAAATACCAGAAAAAATTTTGCAATTACAATGATAAATTCTCCATTGTCAGATGAAGATTTTTTTTTTATTCTTGTTATGTATATGAGAGGACCACAACTGTTGAAAGCTATAGAAAACTTTAATGCGACAAACAGATACTGTCATCCTGATGATTGTCTAGAAAAACAAAAACAAGTTGAAATTATATTTAAAAAAATATTGCTCGAGTTTGATCTTGGAAATTTAGATTTGATAATAAAATCGGACTTAATAAAAACACGAGCTTACGGTGGAAGAGAAGATGAAATTAGTGATCTTAATGATATTGAGCGAGAAAAGGTTTTTGACAAAATCGATCAAACAGGTTTTTTTTTAAAAAATAAATTTTGATTCTTATTACGACATAAGTGAAACAGATGATATTCCATTTCCATCAATCCAGCGCTCTAGACAATTGTCATTACGAAATTATTACAATGAAGTCGAGAAAATACTCACAAAACCATATGAAAGATTAATGTCAAAAGTAGCTGGTTCTGTTAGTTTTCTAAAAATTGAACGAAACACACTACGAAAATTAATGCTAACAAATTTCGTGGTCGCATATGCAATTATCAGACAACATCTTGTTCTCAAAAATTTCACGTTAGATCAATTAAGTTTAGTATTAGGGTATATTGATGAAACAGAAAGCGATTACAGTAATTTGGCAAATGAAACAGATTTGTATGAGAGTGAAGTAGGAAATACTTTTGACTCATACACTTGGTTAAAGAAAAATGAGGTACTAACAGATAAACGATATAATGATACTTCGTCAGATGTTTATGAGAAATACAGAATTTTTATAGCTGATCCTATCAATAATAAGTTCCGCGAGTTTCTTGATTCAATTGCTGGTACCAGAACTTTTGCTTTTGTATAAAAAAATTGTATAATGAAAAAACAAATCATCGATTTCAATTATATTTCAGAAGATATTCCAAAACAAGATATTGACGCACTAATGCAATATTATAAATTTTAACATAAAAACCGCTGGTGTGTTAAACAATGTTATAGGTATTACAATAGAATGCTTCGAGTAATATCATATTTGCCATTGTTAATGACTAGTTCTGGCATAATATCAAGTGGAGCATTATTAAATCCGTTTTTGTTAATTATTTCTGGTATTAGTGTCTCTCTTTCAACGGCATGTAAGAAGATCGAACCCAGGCTTGAGACAAAAAAGAACGCTTGTAAGATAGCTAGTATTACTTACAAAAAATTACTTGATCAGATACGATCTTATTTGCGAGGTGTAAAATATGACATGGACGATTTAATACGCGAGGTTCGCATTATTGACAGTATGTTAACAGATATCCTACCGATAAGGGTAAGCAGATATGAAAATAGTTATGACAGAAAATACGGCAAATAAAATTTTCTCTAAACTGCTTGATATATAATAAGCCAGACCTATTTGCCTTGGAGTGTAATACTACTATTAAGTAAAATAAATTCACTTACCTTTTGATCATCTTAGCGAAGCGCATCTCTGCAGACTGAACACTTGGGCGGCCTTATATAGCCTGGCTGATATTCTCCAGAAGGTTCTTACTGCACAACATTGCATCATCCTTCCGGAACATTCTTATGACGCGGTTCTGGTCATTCATAAAATCCGCAGTCTATTTTTAAACATTTATCGATCGCAACACTGCAGTCTCTGTTTAGACTACAGGCAGAGAACATGTATATAGTTCGAAAGATAGTCTGTTATAGGAATGGGGAGAGGGTGTTTTACAGGGGTCTAAAATCTAGAAAACCTGGTTAATACAAATATGATGGGGGCAACACTGTTAGACCGTTCTGGAGTGGGAGAGAGGGCCTTCTCCTGACAAGTATATTTTCTAACCTGTTTCAAGTTAAGATACAGGTTCGTTACAAATATTTTCTGATGGAGGGGTTGGTGGGGGGTCAAAGGTCATTCAAATCTCAAAGTCCTATTTTCCTTTACTTCTGGTAATAGGATTTCAATAATTATCTTGTTAAACATATGTAAGGTCACAGATCAAGTGAACCGATCCGGTAGCCTAAGTGGTTACAGCGTCCGTCTCGGATGCGGTAGGTGTCGGGTTCGAACCCCGGCCGAGTCATACCAAAGACTTCTAACAATCGTACTTCAGCTGCCTCGCTAGGCACTCAGCATTAAGAGGTTAGTGTTAGGACTGATCGACCTTGTGTCAGGATAATGTGACTGGGTGGGAAATGATGCTACATGTCTGCGGCATGATACCCCAGTACTAGACATCACTATAAACTGCTACACTGCAGACATCATAGCGATATGGCTGAAACATTTTTAAAGCTACGCTAAAGATCCAAATCACACACACACTCGCACACGCACACACACACACGGATCATGTGACCCGAGGCCGTGTTGCATTTGTAGAAGAACGGGTTATCGTTTGCATTGGGAATTCAGTCATCATTCCATAGAAGGATATGCCAGGTAGAGGTCGGATTCTTAGCATTCACTCCTCTTATTACCTTTTCACCTAACGTAATGTGATTGAGGAACGTATTTGAAAGAGAAAGCTAATCTTTAGGTAAATTATGTTTCTCTGATAACACATACCAATCACATTACTTAAACCCTCGCAAGCATCCCGCCATGCGAACACCTTCGTTAGTACATCGCTTAGCTAAAAACTAGTGACACCTGGCGGTGGCAAGGGAAAGTAATGGATAAGAGGAGTTGCTCTTTGTCTATATGAGATAGACAGAAGAAAGACGATTTTTGTCTTTTAGTAGGGCTGGATTCGCGAGATAGCAGGATAATATTCCTAATGTAATGTGAATGGGCAACTATTCTTGAAGAAACACAATTTCCTTACAAATTTGCTTTATATACAAAAACTTTATGGCAAAATTAATGGCTAAGGCTGACGATTAAAAGCAAGAGTTTGCGGTTATTACTGTAAGCAGTCTGCTGTAAAACAAGATAGCGCACAAAAAACACTTGAATAAGAGCTATATACATCGACTGGTTTCCTGTTTGAGCACCTCTGATATATTCATACCCTTGGACTACTTTTCAGGGTTGGTTGACACTGACAGCCGTTACTAAAAACCTTAAACTTTTTTCTCATGCTCATTACGTAGAACAGTGAAAATAGAATATGTAGATGATGGTACTTTAAAGACCGACAGGCTTGGATAAACTGATAATTGGATTTAGTGCAAAATGACCATACGGCCAGTCTGTGACAGTACTGCGTGTCTCTCATCTCACCATTACATGCTTTTAGGTCAGTGTGAACTCCATTGAAAGTCATGTTTGATGTCATTTCTCTCTCTTTCTCTGTCTCTCTCTCTCTGTGTCATGTTTGGTATCATTTTTTTCTCTCTCTCATGTTTGGTGTCGTTTCTCTCTCTCTCTCTCTCTCTCTCTCTCTCTCTCTCTCTCTCTCTCTCTCTCTCTCTCTCTCTCTCTCTCATGTTTGATGTCATTTCTCTCTCTGTCATGTTTGGCGTCATTTCTCTCTCTGTCATGTTTGGTGTCATCTCTCTCTCTCTCTCTCTCTCTGTGTCCTGTTTGGTGTCTTTTCTCTCTCTGTCTGTCATGTTTGGCGTCATTTCTCTCTCCGTCGTGTTTGGTGTTTTTTCTCTCTCAGTCATGTGTGGTGTCATTTCTCTCTCTGTCATGTTTGGTGTCATTTCTCTCTCTCTGTCATGTTTGGTGTCATCTCTCTCTCTCTCTCTCTTTTCTGGTGTCACTCTGCACATAAGCTTGGTCTAAGATCTCACAGTCACATATTGTGTCCAAAATATTGTTGTCAACCTCAACTTACTCTGATTTCTCGGCGGTAGATATCCTGAAATACCCCAAAACTCCTCATTGTTACTTTGGGCACTCCTCCATTATCCCAAGCGGTAAAAGCGCCAATTTTTACCCGATAATACTGCATTTCTAACAAGTACAAACGCCTGCTGCTATTTTTTTAATTAGTTTAAAATGCAGAGCAATAAATAATTCTAGAAATCATATAAGTGCAGAATTTTTGAATATTTCAAGTTGTAAATGTGGTGCCAGGCTGGGTGTGCGATACGAAAAGTTCAGGTGTTCATACGGAATCATTGACTGAACTACTGCATTGAACTCCAGATCAGCAATAAGACTAAATGAGTATGCAAGTTATAGAATTATAATACATTAGCACAACTCTGAATTAACAACTTCAGAAATGATTTTTATGATTAAAAGTTGATATTTTTATTTATTCAATTTTCTGTAATAAAGATCTAAACATCAATTAATTTCCAAATTTTGCTTCTGGGCAGGACATTTATTTCAAGAGAGCAAAGATGACTGATAAAGCAAGTGTTGTTCGTCTGACATCCGGATTGACCGAGTCCTGTTCATACTTTCCGCACACTCTAGAAACTTCGGATGTTTAGAAAAGAACATGTTTAACAGAGACAACAATGGTTCTTCGATACTAATATTGGAAACAGGAACGCCACCACCTTGCACTTACTAAAACGGATGATAGGAAAACGTCCCGTTTATCTATTCCATGGACATAAATGGGAGAGAATGTACCAGTGCTAACAAATGTACCACCTTTATGCACTCCCTTTATATATACAACAATTCAAACTAACAATGTTAACTATTTTATATTTAGATTACAAACAGGAGCATATGCATTTTAAATGCATAAAGGTTACTATGGCAACTGTTTTGTGGTGAATGGGTCGAGCAGCTCCTTGTTTAGGAGTTGCATAATTAGAAACGTGATTTATAATTCCTTTCGCCTTTCATCACTTTGTTCCAAAGTATTAGGATTTGAAGCTAATGCTTGCAGAAATAGAATGGTTTTAAATGATGAGATACTGAAACTGATATTAATTATGATGAATTTAGTTTAATAAGACAATAGGATCATAAATACAAGAAAGACAAGAATACAATAAGAAATTATATAAAAACAATCAAAGTATCGACGTATTAAGAGCCGATTTAAAGGAATTTAAAAGAAAAGGAGACGTTAGAAAACCCATGAAAAATGTCCGTACCATATCTTAGAAAGATATGTCAGAGCTTTAGGTATTGGATGCTTGAATTTTAGCTGATTTAATGTAGGGTACTTAAATGACAACATACATTGAGAGACAACATGAAAATAAATATAATTTACAAATCGTTTAGATAACAGAGATGGTAATCTATTTCATTTCAAGAATATATTTTGTTCTCAGTTATTACTCATATATATATATATATATATATATATATATATATATAGAAGTATATATATATATATATATATATATATATAAGTAGAGAGAGAGAGAGAGAGAGAGAGAGAGAGAGAGAGAGAGAGAAGAAGAAGAAGAAGAAGGTTAATAAGGTCAATGATAAAGTAAAGTGCATTAGAAAATATAATGAAAAAATTTCAAGCAACTAAATGTTCATATCAATTTGTTGTTGATAACAAAAATGAAATAAACAGGGATTTTTGGTTTTGAAACTTTATATAAAGTTTAAAGTGATATATTTGGCATAAATGACTATACGTTAATATATGCGATACTTAACAGAATGAATGGAAAATATTTAGCAGGTCATCCCTCTCAAAACGTCAACGGAAACTTTAAAATGGTCGTTAACGTTATTCATTGAAATACTATATCCAAGCAATTAATTGTCAGTTTTTTGGATAGGTTATCTGCTATGTATGGTAATGGTGTCCAAATAAATGCTTCTGGAACAAAGAACTATCAAGAGTTAGATAGTCGACAATTTTAGTTATAAAAAGTATCTGATTTGTCGACAGTAGATGTTATTCTCTTGATCTTACTGTGACAAGAGAAAAAGAGACATCTTAAAGTACAAAACTTTGCATTTGGTCTAATATCTAAATTTTACACTAAATAATATATCATAGATAGCGTTCCTAAATAGGATGTTTTCCACCCTCTTCTTGAGTGGCCGAGGTAAAGAAATGCAACGTGAAACTGGTATTGAGTTTGCTGTAATATCGCAGCAGCTGAGTAAGCTCACAAATCACCAAAATGGCATGAATGACAGACTAATGCAAATGCAATTCCCACTGTTTGGAAACAGACATGCAACTTTCATCAGCATCTATGTACCCACGTGACCAAAGTGAGATTAATGACAAGTTTCATGAAGTTCTATAGTCTTTTGTCGTAGAAGTACTAAAAGCAGACAAGCTCATCACCCTTGGTGAGTTCAATGCTACAAATTACACAGACCACCAGCCATGGCCAAGTGTCGCTGCCAAATCTGACGTTAGTCCATGCAGCAAGAACAGACTACTAGTGTGAAAATTCGCTGAACACGAGCTCCTAATCACCAACACATTCTTCGGTCTGCCAAACCGAAACAAGGCGTCTCAGGTACACCCACGCCTCAAAAGACAAAAATAGGTATCTCACTGACTACATCATCGTTATGAGAAGAGATAAGCAGGATGTCCGAGTGTCAAAGGTCATGAAAAGTGTGGAATGCTGGCATGACCAAAGGCTTATAGTCTCCAAGCTCAATATGATGATGACATTGTAGAGTTGACCATAATTTACCGGCCTTCACATGCAACACTAAGTAATTGACCTAATATTGTTACTTAGTCGGTTACGATATTAGTTTTATTTTATTAAATTGACATAACGTTTGCACCTATTATATATTGTATTTCTTTCTTTCATTTCATTAACTGATTTTATGTACCGCATATATAACGTCTCATAATATCCATTTTCGTAGTTACTACTTGTTGTTTCATCATATAATTTGCACATATTTATTTCCCTCTAGAAGTTATTTTTAATAAAATAAACTAGATTGGAAGAGAGTTTACCGAAGGTAAAGTCTCACGTAAATCAATTATTGGTTGTTATGACGTGTCCTCATAGATTCAAAACTATGACATAGTTTTACAGATATCAAAATTTTAAAACCATAAATGCTGATTTTTAAATGATGAAGTTGAAGTAATTATGGTAAATTATCAGATATCACATTTGAAGTTTATACATTTACTCAGCCCTATTTAAATTGATAGTAGGAAAGATATGGCTAATTTAAGAGTAAAGAATTATATGTAATCAGGAAGTACAATCCTTCTTTAGATATCAATAGGCAAGATTACACACGCAGATATATATGTATGTATATATATGTATGTATATATATATATATATATATATATATATATATATATATATATATATATATATATATATATATATATATGAACAAGCCTCGCTTGATATGGAAAAGAAATGAGTAACATTCTGTGAAATAAATCGGTGTCATCAAAATCCATGAATACGTCCAGTCCAGTTGTAAATAACTGTCAAAATAATAACTTCATCTTTATTCCTAGACCACCTGTTGCTGTCAGCATCAGAATATTTACCTGCACCATCGCCATTTACTATAAGTACTATATCTAAGCTGAGACCGATTCGGTCTACAAATACGTACGTTATAAGAATATTAAAATAGTTCGATCTCTTTACTTTGTTTCATTGTGATACTTTGCTAAAGTCAATGTAATACATGTCTTGACCTGAAAATCCAGATCATGACTCTCAGGAATCCATGCTCTCGTAATGATGAGGATTTTCCAGTAATGGCAACTCCACGCGACCAAGCAATTAGCAATCAAGATTTATATATATATATATATATATATATATATATATATATATATACTACTTTCTTATATATATATATATATATATATATATATATATATATATATATATCTTACAATCCAGCCTTCGTAGCAGGAAAAGAAGCATGAAGAAAGTTCCGTTTGATTCCCAAAATTATAAAACAAAATTGTGCTCTTTATTTTTTATTTACTTGTACCGAATGGCATTACTTCACATGTCAGAAAGAAGGCTGGACAGTGACAGAATATTAAAGAAATAGGTTATAATTTCTAAAATCAGTTATTCTTTGTGAATAAAGTCCCTAAGATAGCTACGGGCACCAAAGTGGCGATTTCTTATGCGAACATATTTCTTAAGAAAGCAAGAGGAAAAATGTCTTAATCAAGCATTCCGCATTAGATGTAGCAGATTTATGGATAATGTGGAACGAAACTCGTGAGAACAAAAACAATTTCAACAACTCATGACGTTTGTGAACAGCTTCTATCTCGCCACCAAATTCACGTTGGAATCATAGGGTATAATCTAGTATACTTATGGAAGTCTGGGCGATATCATTAAATGGAAACACAGAGACTGACGTGTCGTAGACCGACTGATAGGCTTGGTCGATATCACTAGATGGAAACACAGAGACTGACGTGTCGTAAACCGACTGATGCCAGTAAACATTTCTTACCTACAAGCTGTGATGATAAACATGAATTCCGTACATTAAACTTCCGTTCGACCTGTATGAGCATCCGTTTAAACGTCAATACGCTGAAGAAAACATCCGGGCACTTCAAA
>JAECUM010013845.1:0-12275 GCA_016617855.1 Megalonaias nervosa
ATATATATATATATATATATATATAATCTGTTCGAGAAATGAAAAGAATTTTTCATGAGAATTTCCAAGATAATGGATCAATGATTTTAGCAGGATCTATTATCAAAATGAAAGGTTTGGGTGAAAATTCCCCACTCAAATAAAGTGATAGTACTGATACATTTTATCAATAAAGGAGGGAAAGAAATTTTATGCATAATTTTCACATGGGTATAAAGCAATCACTTGTCCCAAAATTGACCCTGATAGTGGCACTATAACTACTGTAAGAATATTTTGTCTACAAGTGTTCATGTACTCGGACAGGATTTCTTTGCAATTTCCATATTGCTGTCTTAAGTGTTTAACTTTTAACACCCCTAGTTACTGATGAACCATGCCCACATGAAAATCTGCTCTGAAGACGTCAAAGTTTCGCCCAAATTCGTGCCCTTCTCTTTTCATTATGAAATTGAAATAACATTAACGGAAGAATAATAATAATTGCCATAATGATAATAGTAATTACCAGAATGAATAGCCCAAACGCTGCTCAGCCTCATTATGCCCTATGTTCTCTTTAGGGTCCTTGTCCACGTTCTCGTCTCGTTCGGGCTTAAATTGGTACTGTCTAACCTCAGCAAGCAGAATCTTTTTAAGAGTCATTACGTTCGCCCTCTTCTAGGAGTTCACCTTCCTCACACGACGAAAATGAGCATGATAAATTTGCTGTAAATTCGATAGAATCATCACTAGATTCAGCCATCATCACCACATACGCTAAACTTGAGGGAATTCCCGACAGTACGTCACTTCCGGAAATCTTATTATCAACGGAAGTATACAAATATTTCCGAAGTTTTTTCCGTAAAACATCGATAAATGCACACAGTATCTTCATGTTCTTCTCTGTGAGTTAAAATATGCATATTTAATGCACATTTCTGAGTTATTTAGCAAAAAATGAACATTCTGATATATAGTGTGCATTACACTGTAGAAGACCTTTAAATTTTATTACCGCACATTTATTTTAGTTTTTTTTTTTAAAACCATGAAACGTATCTTTATCAACAATTATCAAGAAAAGTTATTTGAAATACTTACAACGCAGCTAACTGACAACAAACCTCATCATTCATCATTCACTGCAAACTGTGATATATTTACATGAAAAGTTCCGTGTTGCCTAATATTGATTACTGTTAGTAGAGTACATTGTTTATTTTACCTCCTTTAAAAGACATTCAACACCTGCAACATAATGTAGCCATAACTCATCTGGATAAAAAAATATTCAAGACCGACTGCAACTTAAGTAACAAAAAATGGTTTCCTTTTGAAGACAGAATATACTAAAATGAATTATTCTTCATGTACAAAGTTCATCCAGCCATAAGCTTATATGAATAAGTTTACTCCAGTCTTTGACGTTTACAGCAGAATCACGCGCTCTTCAACAATGAATCAACTATGTCCTCCCAAAACAAGAGTGGCATGTTTGAATGATATTTTACATACACTGGTTTCTTAACCTGGAATATCATATTTAGTGTTACTAAATCATGTACATCCACTGCTTACTTTAAACTCAAATATTAAACGTTCTTTTTCACCCCAAATGTCCTTTCAATTGTTTATATTTTGCGATAATATTTATCTTATATGGGTCACTTAGTTTATTGTATATCGCCTATATAATATATTCTAATACATCTCGATTACGTGTGATGTGACCCATCAGCTTGAGAGTTCACCGATCATAAAATAGTCTATTGTCATACATATCATCCCACCATACATACATACGCACGCACGCACGCACGCACACACACATACATACATACATCTGTTCTTGAATATTGGCGTTATGTGTGTTTACGTGTGCAAGTTTATGAAAATCACAACTGTTTACAGGCAGTGTAGCCTAAATGTCATTTATAATCAATATCGAGTAGTAATGAGAAATTCAGAACCCATGTCCATTGTCTGGAATGACAAATGAACAATAAAATACAGCTTTACATCTAAGAAATGATGTTGAGAAGACCAATTGTATGAGGATTAAAGGATTTAGATTAGTGGATCAAACTTATATCCATTGTAGCCTTCAGTGATGATAATAATGTACGATTGCACGGGCCGAAGATGGATAGAATCCCAATAATATCCTTGTCATGGAGATAATGTTATTATCAAAAGACACATTTAAAGTTCGCCACTCGTGGAAATACTTTGTTTTTCACCCACTCGACGGAATATATCCGTTGTTCACTTGTAGCAAGCAAAGTTTCTAAACCTCTGGCTAGCAAGGTATACCGTATAACAGACTGATGTTATAGATCTCTGACTGGAAGAAACTTATCATTTATCATTCACATCGATATTTTGAAGTTTAAAACATTAAAATCTTCCAATCCGTTAGACATTAGAGTGACAGATAAACAGTACATGCACACCGAAGTGCAATAAAATATTATATAGTATTAACATCATATAATGCTGGATCTTTCATGAAGTAGAATACATTTGGACGTCAATTGTACAGAAAGGATTTTTAAGGGGCAACGCCCATTTCAACCACCGTACTCGTCATTGAAATCATCATCATCATCATCATCATCATCATCATCTTTCAATAAAATCAATACGACATTATACAAACCACCCTCGATGCACACATGAAGTACTTTCGGATAGAAAATTGAACTTGTTCAAAAATAATTAGTAGATATATCACATGAACAGTCCGGTGTTGGATGGGCTGCACGGGACGAGACTGACCGATAGTGAGGCATAATTAGGCATCTAATTTTGTTTTAAAAAGGGCACACATACATACAGACATACATACATGTATGTGCTTTACGTATAGTTATTACAATCACATATATTTACTGGTTGGTTGTTAATATCAAGTCGGAATTAAAACCATAGTACCCTGTTACAAGTCCAGAGCGACCGCATTTCTGCAACTGTAAATTGAACACCTGTTTATGAAGCAAGCCTTAGAAGAATAAATCGGTTAAGTAGTGCGCACTATTCGTCTGTGAACCTGAGAACGGATGATGGCACAGGTTGATAACTGAAAGGAATACAATAACATCCGTGTCATCTAGCTGATAATATAATCAAAAGACAACTTTTAGGTCCTGTTTTCCAGTGTAGAACACCGGTTCTGGAGAGTTTTACCCTAGCTCACAAGTGACCCTTATCATGACGCGTGGGCTACTTTGACGTTCTACTGCGAGCATATTGCCCAAAATATAGCAAAATCTTCCCGATTTCCATTATCATTTAAAGATTCGTCCACAATAATCAAGATATGTATTAGTTGCAACACATTTACATACCAAAACAGCATTGTTTGAAGATAGGCGTCCTACAAATTAGACCGTTGCGGACGATTCGACCGGACTATGTCATTCTACTGTGTCTTTAGTTGAATTTCGAGTCTAAAACAATTCTTATAATTGTTATTTTAGAAACGAACATGGCCTCATTATTATTTCTGAATACTAAACCAATTCTAGACCAGGCTGAATTGAGAATCATTTCATTATTTATTTTTTTTGTTGACTATATCGATTAATCTTATGGATAAAAGTGGACTTCAGTTTTTTGGACTTGTTCATATTTGTATTACTGAGCACACTATCGGCAGTATACACTTCGTACGCTGGATATTGCCATTATCATAGCCGTTTCAAACACCGTTCCTTGAAATCCTATACGTCTTTAAACCTTAATGTTTACACTAAGCTTACTTAAACGTAGTTTGTTACTCTATAAATTAAAGTAAGGTAATTTTCAACAGATGTTTTGTCGTTTGAAAGATACATTAGAATTTACAATACTGCTATTTGAGCTTGACCCTTTTTCAGAAATGTAAGGAGAAGAATCCTCCATTATTTGAATGGAAAATTCAACCCTTGTGATAACAAATTCATACTGAAGAACAAACAAATAATCTCTGATATTTAGCAGAACAATTTAACGTGGATGCACATACATACATACATACATACATACATACATACATACATACGCTTGGACTAATGATGCATATGCTTGGACTAGTGATGCTAAACAATGATGGAGGATTTTTCCTTACCAAACACGCACTGTCAAACATATTTGTAGGCAGCTATATATGACGGTAAGTATGTCTGGGTGACTGTTGTCAAATTCGTGACTGTTGTCAAATTCGTTTCAAATAAATGACCTGTATAGAAGAAAAAAAAAAAAAAAAACCATGGTGTTTGTAAATAGGTTAGAAACTACTACTATAGTGTCCATTTAGCATATTTCCTTATTATAATTTCGCGAATATTTAGAATTTTACGAACGTAGAAACATTTACCGCTGACAGTAGTTTTTAAAAGTTTACATTAGATAGTCTAATTTTAAAATATGATTTCAAAAGTTTCACTTGCAAAGACAGACACGTGCAGTTAGATATATGAGTAAATTGTGGTATTCGCCACCAGTATAGCCCTCAATACAAAGATTCCATTTTTGTTCAATGATGTGGTAATTCTATCCCAACGACACGCCTCGGATGGGCGTCTGTGATGATTCCTTCTATATTAAATCAAATTAAGTATGCTTTTCGATGTAGAGATGAATTTTTGTTTTGCAAAGTTAGCGTCAAGCTTCTATAGTTGAACATACTCGTACAAGGCGTTACAATTGTCTTGGAAAGAATCAGCATTCAATCCCCAAAGTTACATGCATATAATAAAATTCAAATTTGAATATATGTAATACCTACTGTGGTTGTAATATGGATGAGAGACTTTTCCTTTTATCTTGCTTACCAGAACAAGAACTTTGGAACAAACTAGTTGCTCTCCAGCAAAGATCACACCGGACTATATGTATCGATAAAGATCACGAATAATGGATTTTTTAAATTACTTTTTTCGAGATAATTTAATGAATAGAACCTCTCGCCGAATAGAATGGTAAAATCGATAAAGAACAGAATTGTTTTCTCTGTTGAACTTCAGAAGTTATGTTAAGATATATATTATAAATATATTATCCATTGATGAGTACAGCAAGGAATTCATCTTGATGAGTACACAGCACGGAAGTCAGCTTGATGAGTACACAGCACAAAATCCAGCTTGATGAATACAGTATGGAATCCAGTTTGATCAGTACAGCACGAAATCCATCCAAATGAGTACAGCACGGAATCCAGCCTGATGAATAAAGCACGGTATCCAGCTTGATGAGTACAGCACGGAATCCACTTTGATTAGTACAACACGGAATCCAGCTTGACGAGTACAGCACGAAATCCTGCCTGATGAGCACACAGCTCGGATCCATCTTGATGAGTTCACAGCACGGAATTGATTTTGATGAGTACACAGCACGGAATCCAGCCTGATGAGTACACAGCACGGAATCCATCTTGAGGAGTACAGCATGAAATCCAGCTCGGTATTCCTCGAATTTATCATAAAAGAGAAGAAAAAGATTAATCCTAAGAATAAAATTACAAATTACAAATTCCTTCAAGCCAATAATCTGAGATTATCCTGTCTAGAGTATCAAGTTCAAAACTAAATGTAACTAGGCGTCATTATATATGACCTATACGTTATAAATTCATTGATAATTGTACAACTTGATACTCTTTTATTTTTGAGGACAATACATTTTAGAAGATTTTACTCCGCCATTACGAGAGTCCATCAGAGCACCAGCATCTATATACAAATCAGCAATGTTGCCATCACCGTTTTTGTTTAAATCTTGGAAGAACTCACGTAAATTATTTAAAATAATGTTTGATTTGTCGCTTTTGTCTTTTAAACTGGTAATAATTTGCCAAATTTGTTTTAGATATTTGCTTGTAAGTCTTCTGAGTTTTACTTTCGTAACTTGATTCAATTAATTATCCAAAAATTCATTGTTTTCTTGTATTTATTAGTTGCACTTCAGAATATGGTTTTGTTGGCCAACGTAGATTTATGTTGTGGGTCTTCGTAGATAAATGGTAACGTGCATTTATTATTTTTTAAAATTCTCATTACCATATTTTATGATACCGTAATGCTTTCGAAACTTTTCAAGGTGTATCAGTAAATAGTTGGAATCTGTTTCATGATGTTCATTACTTCAGCAATATCGTCAGCATTAAAAAATTAATGTTGTTTTGTTGTTTCCAGTTTTTGTTTCTCAACATTATCATTTCTGCTGATATATTTCTATATTGGCAGCACGCGTGAATTCAAGTGTAGTTTTGAATAACGAATCCCTGTCTCTGTCAAGATAGTGAAGGTCTTGTATCCTGAAATTGTAAACGTTCATTAGGCCAAGAACATGTGTTATTGAACATAAAAGCACAGCGATAGTACGGAATGTCAATGTTCTTATGTTTTGTGTTTTATGTTTTATAGGTCCAAATATTTTAGATAAAAACAATGTTATTTCTTAAGATTTCAATTAAATACATTATCCTCATTGTTTAATGCAATATTTTGTGAAATTCTATTGTTTAGTAAGACCTAATCGGTATGTCGAACATGAAGTACCATACAAAACGTTGCACCAAATGCAACGGTCAAGAGAAATTGAGATATCTCATAAGAAACACATAATTATATAAAATATACATATATGATTATTCCCGTTCAAACATGTTTATTTCATCAGCAGTGTCAAAGTTTTGATAACAGGACTACTGTACCAAGTCGTCTGTGAAAAATTAAATTTTTATCGTATACACTTTGCGCAATTACTTGAAAAGATTTCAAGGTGGAATCTCGCGTTTTTCAAAGAGAAATAAATGAATGTAATTAGCTATATATTCAAGCCTGACGCGCACGTCAGTAAAAAGGTAATCGTTGCACATCTACTTTCGAGGCTTTCCTGTTCTCAAAATACCTGCTCTACAAGAGTATTTTATCTAACACATTCAGTACATTTAAAGATAGTCTTGAAGTAGTTAATGTCCAACAAGGTATACACTTACACATCAACAGAAAAGACACTCACTCATTCCTTAAGGTGATACTAATATTCTGAATAAATAGCTAACATCAATTAAGTTTTATGCATAAATATATAACAATGAAAGACACAAAAATCCACTGGAACTAACATGATCATCTACAGGTCTTACAAGGCAAAAAAAAAAATCACCTCACAGACTTGAGAACAAACGAACGGAAGATATGATAATTATGTTAAGAGGAAAATGGATTGATAAGGGGGAGAAGACATCACAATATTTTTGTAATTTGACAAACAAAAAACAAATTAGATGGTTTCGTAACCAAGCGAAAAATATAATTTGAAAGAAATAAGGGACTTTAATGATTTTAAAAAATTGGAAGACCTAGATCCTTGTAAATGTGATTTATTAGATATCTTCAGTTGGCATAGCTAATAGGCTACGAGATGTTCTTGTTATATTGTAGGTACTAGTCGCACTGGATTTATTTAATTTTGTGTGTAAGTGTGGGAAAGGGAGAATAGTTATGGCATTTTTGTACAGAGACCGTTTATCTTAATTTTTGTTTTAATGTAAATAGTTTAGAGAGAAAGAAGCAGAAATAATTTCGTTCCTTCTGACTCAGTCGAGGCACCTTTCTTTTGTTGCGCGTAAAATAAAGCCCCTACGATATTAAATTAATAATGCGTTGTTCAGTAACATTTAAAAGTAGATTATTTTTACAAATTATAATTCAAAGAGCAACTGTCCTTCAAAATAAATATAACATTCGACACAGACAGGATCATGTTTCAACACAGGATGTCCATTGGAAATTCCGTGTGATGCCAAATAGTCTGACTCAGGTTAGTTTAGATGACCCGAACGCATCTATTTCGATGATAATGTTTACAATGTTTCCACCTAAAGTATCTCGGTTTCACTACTAAATATTCCAGTTGTTGGATATTCATGTCAAGACAGAAATGATTGTTGGATGCAGAAATTCCGGATTTACTGTAATGTATTTGTTATCAGATATTTGCATTACACGATCCGAAACAGTAGTAGACATTAGATCATTGCAGCAATTTTACCGCGTAAAAATTTTGTCATTAAATAGATTTCTGTCAGTCTAGAGACTGTTTTATATGCACATTCTTTTATGAACATAGCTGAATATATTTACTCGTGAAATTAACATTCAGATCTCGCTTTTCATAGGATGGATTCCATGTTCAGTTATCCAGCCACCCAGTCCCCACTCCCGATCCTTTGATCAATACCATTAGTTTTATTTTTATCGAGCTCAAGTGGGGTAAACTGACTATTTTCCGACAAACGTGACCTTTTTTCCAGTGTCCTTTGGGCAATCGATTTACAAAAAATGGCCACCAAAATGTGGATAGTAATAGTAAACGCAAGAGGTTCCAGAAGGCAGGGTAAGAAAAATTCCCACGATCGCAGCGAATCAGTAAAGCGAATACTGCGTAAACTTAGATGGGTATATCTGGACCTATCAGAATCGCATAAAGTGACATGTTAACATAAAAAAAATATATTAAACTACACACACCATCTATAAAGTGTACGGACTATGTGATAAAACAATTTTTTGTAATAAAACTTATCTTTCACTTCTTTTAGATTTTGAAAACGTGTTTGGTACTTTGGCACGAACTGGTATATGCATTGATGAACATAAAAGTCGGATTTGATTTTTTAACCAGCCTGTGTTGTGTCTTTAGGTAGAACACCTTACTATGGATTAGGAGCAAAATAGTTGCAATATAAAAGTTTTTTCCAGAATATAGCCTGGATTGGCAATGCTCTAAATTTACCATTTTAGGAATAAAACTTTTCTTGAATTTATATAATATGATAAAGCGAAATTACGAATATACAGTTATGGAAGTAAAGTACTTCTTCGTGGTCAAAATGATTAATTACCAAAACAGGAAATATAACAGCAATTGTAAGTTTAGTATTATCAAAATTTCCTCTTTTACTAACATCACCATCCAACCCCTCTTCAGCAAACTTACAAGACATGAATTCAGATTGTAATAGGTGTGTTTGTAATGGGCTAAAGACAAAATCGAAAGCAATACGATGTTTCAAGATGACAGGAAAGGTGGTTTGGAAATGATAAATATACACTTACCTAAAGACTCTCTTCAACAAACACAAATAGGAGGGTTAATAACGGCCGATACAAAATGAACGAGCAGCTTGGTTGCCGATTCATCATCACGTGTTAAAAAGAAATGAGGCTACAGTTTTTAATAAGAAAAGTGGATTAAAGAAATGTGTGTGTGTGTGTGTGTGTGTGTGTGTGTGTGTGTGTGTGTGTGTGTGTCGTTTGAAATATTTGTTGGAGTCGGGACACATATGAATGATATATAAATCCTTGGTATCAAAAAGGTTTCTTTCTGTTCCCGAGATGAACAGTCTCATTATTGTGGGTTTCATTTGGTACAGTATATAGCAAAAATATGCATAATCTGTATTCATTTTTATCTGACAAGTTTTAAGATATTAAAATATAGAGTGCAATGACTCTATGGTTGAAAAGAAGTAACAGAAAGAAGCAAACCCAACAAGTTTTACAAAACTTAACAAACAATTTAATTATCAAAGTTATAAACGAAAAATGCGAGAGGAACGTACAGTATTATGAAGTGAATGCAAACTACCCCTTATAAAGGTCAATGAAAGTCTTAAATGTATGAAAAGTTCCCGATAAATTTCAATATTGGAAATGTACTGGTCCTCCGAGAACCGTGACGTTGTCAAGATGGCGTTGTCCATAATTCCTTCAAATAATTTATAACAATTCCAGAATAATATTATAATCCAGATAATGAGCACTTTCTATTTCCACTGAACAGTCCAAACAAATATTTTCTTCTCGAATAATATCCAAGTACAACATAAAACATGTCTGCAGACTAACAATAGGAACACAATAAGTGTGAATGGCTCCAAAAATCGGAATTAATTTGATTGCTTAATTTTCTCCTTATATACATCTTATATTGCGACCGTATCTCGTAATAGACCCACCTGACAGCATACACTACTTAATATGCGTGGAATTGGGCTCATTCACGTGACCTAGCGCAACCAATGGGAAGTTAGACTTATTCTTGAAACGTTGAAATCCCATCAGTCACTGAGAAATTAGGCACCATTTTAAGTCTTATTATTAACATTATTATTAATAATTGTCAACACATACGTAAACATCTATTTATAAATCATCTGCAATTTGAGTTCTTAACAGAGTCAGGTCACGTACACAGATTTATAGCAAGATATTCTATACAGTTTACAACCATGACTAAAAGTTACGAAATTTAAATAAACTCATGTACCAGGAGTTACAAAAGTATAAATATACAAAACTATAGTTTGAGTCTACTTTAAATAAACTCACTTAAATTACCATTTTCCCCATTTTATTGTATTGGTGCCTTTAATATTGTTACGTTCAGCTGGATATTGAACAGAAGGCCACCTGTTTCTGTGAGTGGGGGTGAGAGAGTTAGGAAGGATGGATTCATGGGGTTGATACTTGCCCCAGCAACCAAGTGCAGAGTAGCAATTCAGATGTGGTCTCCGTGGTATAGCAGTGTTAGGGACCAGCTTCGCACTGCTAAAAGAGACCGCCGTAAAGCTGAGAGGCTTTGGCTTTCCACCAGACTCACTATTCATAAGCAGATCTATGATGCCGCTAAGAAGAATGTCACAAACATAGTCCATGCAGCTAAATCAGCCCACTACAGTACTAAAATCATGGAAAGTTCCAGCTGCAAAGAGTTATTTGAGATTACTAACAAGCTGATGTCAAGGAACAAATGTACACCACTTCCAGCTACTTTCTCTCTAGTCGACCTCCCGGACCTGTTTGCAAATTTCTTCCGTGACAAAGTACAAACCATCAGAGATAAACTTGACAACACAATTTCAGTTGACTCATCGTCACCATACAGTTGCGATACAGAATTTCAGCGGCAACCGTTAGCGGCATTTGAACCTGTCTCTATGGATTTAGTACGTACAATCGTGATGAAGAGTGCACCAAAGTCATGTGAACTGGATCCGATCCCGACGTCACTGCTGCTAGAGTGCTTGGATCCAATACTGCCTTCACTAACTGATGTTATTAATACCTCTCTCTCAACTGGCGAATTCCCATCATTTTCCAAAACTGCCATTGTAAAGCCTCTGCTGAAGAAACCAACACTCGACCATAATGATTTAAAGAACTACCGCCCAGTTTCTAATCTCCCATTCATGTCAAAATCTTAGAAAAAGTTGTTCTATCCCAACTTGTATCTCATCTGAATTCAAACAGTCTTTTTAGCAATGTACAGTCTGCATATCGCCCTTGCCACAGTACTGAAACTACTCTTCTGAGAGTAGTCAATGACCTTCTCTCTGCTTTGGATGGCGGAAAGATTACAGTCCTCACTCTCCTTGACTTGTCTGCGGCATTTGACACAATAGACCATGATATATTACTTCACCGTCTCCAGCATGTGTTTTGGGCATTCAGCATTGACCCCTTTATAAGTTCAAGTCTACTTGGTCAACAGGACACAAATTGTATCCTGGAAATGGCTGCTCCAGCCGGATTGAACCTGCTGTGGTGTTCCACAGGGGTCCTTTTCTTGGACCTGTTCTCTTCATTCTATACGCTCAGCCACTCTCAAGTGTCATAGATCATCATCCAGTGTCTCACCAATTGTATGCTGATGACACCCAAATATACAAATCTAGCCATCCAACTGAAGTTGAAACTACCATCCAAGGCGTAGAGAGGTGCATTTCCGATGTGAAATCATGGATGACATGTAACAAGCTGCAGATGAATGATGATAAAACTGAAGCCATTCTGATTACAACACAAAGACTTTCTCATTCACATCCTTTACCGCAGACAATAAATATCAGCAACGCCAACATTAAATTCACACAGTCAGTACGAAACCTCGGTGTCACTCTCGACAGTACTCTCTCGTTGCACCAACATGTCATGAACATATGCAAGGCTGCATATCTTGAGCTGAGACGAATCAGCTCCATTCGCAAGTATCTTTCAGTTGATGCCACTGAAACACTTGTGTGTTCCTTAGTACTTTCAAGACTGGACTATTGTAACTCAATTCTGTCTGGTTCGTCTCAATATCTACTTCAGAAACTTCAAAAAGTTCAAAATACGGCTGCTCGAATCATCCTTAGAGTACCACGATCAGAGCACGCCTCTCCCCTGCTCTGTACCCTACACTGGCTATCCATACGATCCAGAATTAAACACAAAATTGGTTCTCTGTGCTAC
>JAECUM010013847.1:0-43457 GCA_016617855.1 Megalonaias nervosa
TTACAGCTCCTACTTTGGTGTTGTTGGTGTTCGCCTCTTGCTTGAACTGGGTCTACTTAAATTTGGATCCTTGTATCTAAATATTTTCACGCAGTGGCGGCCAAGGATACTAAATTCTGAAACAATTAAATGTCCTTCCGGCCCTACTGCACATGCTTCAACAGTTCCTGTCTCGTCGGTCGGGCACACAAGCTGTTCTAAAAGAACGCCTCTTTCGGTGTAAGAACTGATTGTGTGGTTTAAAATGTCTCCGATAATCAACTGGTCTAGAGGATTGATACAAATTCCACTGGGGACCATAGCAAGCCCTTTGCCAGTCGTATGTGGTTCAAACCGGTACAGCAAACGGCCATCATAAGAAAAGAATTTGATCAAGCGATCATCTGAGTCGCTTACTATAACCTCATCTTTGTTGTTTACACAAATTTGATAACCCACGTTGTCCTTTGTTCTGGAACCTACAGGAAATTTATTCAACAGTTTTCCCGCCCTTCGGTACACTTCAACGGTTTTGCGTGTGGTGCAGACGACAATGTTATAGTCCCTATCACTGGCAATGCTGTATGGCGGATGCAGAGTGGGAAACTCAAACTTGTAGCTGGTGTCATCGGTGAAAACTTGGACACGTTTATTGTTCTTATCTGCCACTGCAAGATCTCCATTTGGGAGTTCTGTAACTCCAGTCGGCTCATTTAGCTGAGTCTTACCACTGCCTTTGGCGCCAAATTTCTTTTTGAAAACTCCTGATTCATTGAATATCTGGATTCTGTGGTTCATGGTGTCAGCCACGACGATATCACCATCGAGGGTGACGGTCAGCCCACGGGGGTACATAAAGTCTCCATCAATCGTCCCTCTCATCCCAATGGTAAACAACAGCTTGTCAGGTCTACAATACAAAAGAGATGTAAGACAATAAATACAGAAACTATAGTTTCATTGTTTTCCAGCCCTCGGCGGAATTTTAGCTATTTAACAAAAATAACGTGTAATAATCAGACAAAAATATGATCAGCTTTTGTTTGCATGTTTTTGTTTCCTCTTAGATCTCCTTCTATTCCAAAAGAGTTTGTTAAAATATTTGCATGTCCTTTATTGGTCATGCAGTCAGACTTAGTGTTTATTTTGCACACTAGCGAGGCCAGAAGTTACTACTGGTTTGATAATGACATTCCAAATAAATATCCCAAAAGTTCTAAATATCTGTGAACTATTCTATATTTCCACAATTGCAATAGCGAATTGGCACTAAAAATTACCTTCCAAAATCTAAACGTTTGTCTAAAAGGATTTTGGATGATCAAGTACTAAATATTTTGGGGCTTATGAAGGGCTGTATGCATTTCAAAGGTGTGCCATGAATATGTCTTATTATCGCATCTTCGATTCGTTAAATTTTCAAATAAGCTGCAAGTTTCTAATGAATCAAACCATATTTTTCTTACTTTTGTATACGTGATTTATAACATTTGAATCTTAAAATACAAATTCGCAACTGAGGAAATCTTCAGGTTTATGATATAAAACTCTTTCTTAATTACGTGACCATAAACTTCAGGCCAAAAATTTCACCAACATTCGTGCTGAAACCAAGACTAGACTTAAATTTATCTGATTGGTCATTTTTGTGTCAGACTTAAATTTAAACCAGCCAGATTGCCGAAGCCCAAACCAGGACTCTCAAAATACTATGACAAATAAATCCATCTTGTGCCCGTAACAAAAACAATTCAGAAACTTTGCACCAGCTCAAAGTTCCTGGGCACTCATTGGAATTCTTAAAACCTACTGGTTGGATTATTTTTATAAAATGATTCATTTTCGTTAACGTCACTATTACGATATGAAGGGGAGCGTTCTCAGTGTTCGTGATATTGGTTGTGGCGTCGAGTTACAGAGCGGCTTCTTCTTCTTACAGCCGAGAGCAAGTTAATCCCCGTTACTGATGCATCACCTCTCTGACCTTCATTATTAGATTTTTTACTCGACTAGTCATTGATGAACAGTCATACAACTTTTATTTCTTGATGACGTCACCTCAATTCTGAGGTCTCGGAAACAGGCTATGGGCATACAGTGTTCACGATACATTATGTAAAATTTATTCGAGACTAGATTGTGTATTGGGTATTAATATCGCCCTTTATATATTACCATAACTTCAATATAGGCAATACTTATCACTTGTCACCAATGACAATAGCTTGATTAGATGATATATCTTGTTTGAAGTTTATTTGAAACTGCTGTATGAGTCAGGAGAGTCATAGCCTTATAACAGATTGTTTTTGCATTTGATGTAATATTCAATAAAGTATAAGCTGATATAACACTGCTACTACTACTACTACTACTACTACTACTACTACTACTAATAATAATAATAATAATAATAATAATATAGTTTACTTTAAACACATTGTATTGCCATAAATATTGTCTAAAGGGATCTGCCTGCAAGATTTTAAAATATGGAAATTTGTTTTCTTCCTTAGAAAAAGTCACCCCCACCCCCTGCAATGGATTGAAAGTTTAGATGGATGTTGGCACAAAAGTAACATGGTGTCATTATTTTTTAAATATACACGATTCATGCAAAAGAAGTAGAAGACAGACAGACAAACA
This sequence comes from Megalonaias nervosa, assembly GCA_016617855.1. NCBI lineage: Eukaryota > Metazoa > Mollusca > Bivalvia > Unionida > Unionidae > Megalonaias > Megalonaias nervosa. Next base: position 2,626 of record JAECUM010013847.1, read on the forward strand.
GAGAATTTTTATATAAATGAATGAAATAAAAATTAAATAAGCCATGGCAAGTCTTGAACAAGAATACACACACTAAAAGAACACACAAAGCAAGTAATAGCAAGGATTGAATAACGTAATGTCTTAGTTAATAAATATGGCAGCAATAATTAGAATACAGAAATGATTTTGATTCATTTTAATAATATAAAGCGTATCATTTTCAATATATGTTATAATAATAATAATAATAATAATAATAATAAACCGAGGGTATGTGTTCTTGGTATTTACGCCTCTGTTTATAGCTTTGTAAGAGTTTAGCGATTATTTGCATGATTATGGGGAGTCGAACCGAGTAATTAGCCAATTAACAAGAGCAGACGTCGTAATGAACAGTATTTACGAGACTTCATAGTAGCACGGATTAGTTTCGTAAAATGGGCCCTATCCAAATTTCCTAACGTAAAGAATTCAAGGGATATTTTCGCGTATACGGGTTTAGTAATCTGAGATAAGAATAGTTCTGTATATTAGGCGTTTGGGCCGTTTTTCATGCCGCATGGCATGAAGTACCGATGCACAGCTTGGAAAGATTTGCTGATGGGTCACACAATTATGAAGCAAGGAAAACCATGCAAGTCTGAAAGCATAGTGAATGTGTTGTTGTTAGTTAATTAGAGGCAAATTGTTCGTGGTCCTTGGAAATAGGAGAAAAATCAACCTAAAGCCTGACAAGCGTAGGTGTTGTTTACAATAATAATAATAATAATAATAATAATAATAATAATAATCGTCGCCGTCGTCGTCGTCATCATCATCATCATCATCATCATCATCATCATCATCATCAAACTATTGGTGTGACTATTGGCGTGATAAAAGAAAAGCCTACTTACTTTTTCTTCTCGCCCGGTTTCTGTTCCAATACGGCTGCATGCATGTCCTCCACACTTTTGTAGATCTCTGTCAGTCCATGGGCTAGAAGGCACCCTTCCCACTCATGCTTGTCCCTGTGATCCTTTATCAACTCCAGACGACAATCGTGGGCTGGAAATGAATTAATTAATGCTTTTCTTCAACTGTTTATATTTATTTAGTGTCCCACCTACCTTCTCGAAAATAGAGGGACATAGTATTAGCGTTCGTATTCATTCGGCTCTCTCTCTCTCTCTCTCTCTCTCTCTCTCTCTCTCTCTCCATTTATTCGATTATTAGCTAATCGTCTCGTAAACTTGCGTATTTTTCACTTTAATTCTATGTCATTTAAGATAAATCGATTTAACGTTATATATTTACTTACCATTACTCTAGGGTGTGTTGCGTACCATATTAGGGGTCCCGTCTATGATGTCAAGGTCAAATTTAAGAATGTTTACATTCCTCTCCCTTAACTCAATAGATGTTTAAGATGGGGAGAGGATATAATTTCAAAAATTTATGTATCTCAATTTATTTATTTATTTATTTCAAAGAAATCTGTTCATAAAGGAAGATAAACGCACTTGCGTGTAAAGCGTCGCATCTCTGCATGTATTAAAATTATTATATTTAGATTCTGGCCAATACATACACTCAAAAACAAGAATTCTTCCTTTTTTTAAAATACAGAGTTCAAACGTGAATGGGACAATATCAGGAGGTCAGTCTCTGGGCTACTGAAACTGTCTGAATATTGTTCCGGTCACCTGATGCAAGATTTAAACTGTGAAATTCTGAACCTAATCCAAATAAGACATACTTTAAAAAGTAAACACACACACACACACACACACACACACACACACACACACACAACTCGACACCCTGATAGAGGCTTTGGAAGCTTAGTATTCATTAAAGAAAATGGATTCCACCTTGAAAAATTGATTAAACACCAACATTTTCTTTTCAAGAAACTCAGATAATGCTCATGTAGACAATCATAATTCCAGATATCAAGTATGAGCAAGTCTCGGCTTGTCTACAGCATAACAACTTTCGTAAATAGAATCAGATGGAGAGACAGATATCGGGAAGACCACAGTTTATAGATTTTATGATCGTCAATGACGGAGTCACTAACAGCATCGGCGTATTTCCTTGATATTTAGAAAGACCGAAAAACAAAGAAAATAATATATCTAGAGAGACAGACAAATGAAAAGAGAAACATAGACAGAAATCAATAGACAGGTAGAATTACCACGCGGTCGTCTGTTGAAAACTTTAGGAGCGGTCTCATGGTAGTGTTCTCTCAGAGTAGGGGCTGGGTTCCTAGGTACCAGGGCTGTATAACCCAACCCGTACATACGGAACCTAGACAGATAGTCCACCATGGTGAATTATTCACCTATAATAATAATAATAATAATAATAATAATAACATTATTATTATTATTATTATTATTATTATTATTATTATTATTATTATACGCTATATATTATGCTTAATGAGAGTCAAAAGATACTAAATTCTCAGTTAATATAAATTCACTTTTAATATAGTTTTAATGCAGTTTTTACATCTTTTGCCGTTTTAGATTCTCTTACAGACTTAAATGGCGTCCTACAATCATAGAATTTGCTCCAATAGTTTATAAAACTGACGAATAAGTTCTGATTACTTCGTGGCCATTTCAGACCATTAAACTGCTTACCTTGCATGACAACTGCATAAATTGTAGCGTATTTACATTATAATTACTAGAGTTTGACTTAATTAGGATACATATCTTGATACCTGTGCATGCATGTGTCGGAGGTAAAAGAGGTAAAGTAAACGAGAGAGAGAGAGAGAGAGAGAGAGAGAGAGAGAGAGAGATTAAACCCTGGTAATAGATTATTTAATAGCTATAAAAACGTAAAGGTGTCATACCAAATGCTAATTTTTGATTAGCTGTTTTGGCGGCCAGAATATCGTGTTCAGGTCTTTCATAGATATCAATGCTAAGTCAGCAATAATAGATCTATTTTTACGTACAATGAAATTTAACTCGATGTTGGTGATATTCAGACCAATAAAATCCAAGACAATGGTTCATATAACATATATACCTGTATATGGGTCTCCTTGATTGTTCACTTGTGCACCGACTATCTATCCTGATAGGTAGCTCTTGTGGACACACACACACACACACACACACACACACACACACACACACACACACACACACACACACACACACACACACACACACACACACACACACGTGTGTGTGTGTATGTGTGTGTATGTGTGTGTATGTGCGTCTGTGTTGAGACAGTTACATTCAAGTTTCATTCATATCCCGCAAATCGAAGGAATTAAAAGATTGTTCCCGTAACAATAATTAATTTCTGTAAAGAAAACCGGTTTAAACACATTCGTGAATAAGATTCACAATGTTCAAATATCTCATATTCAATATGCATGTACAAAGCGGATCTCTACACTTATAACACATTTAAATGCCAAGTAGTGGGTTTACGTACATTATAGTTAAACTCGATACTGTGTCAATGTTTGTGCTATTTAGGCCGATATAATCGGTAAGGGAATCGTACCTATACCTGTACAGGTGTCTCTTTGGTCTGCTCACCTGTGCGCCGACCAGCTATCGGGATAGGTTGACCTTGTGTGAATTCTACATGTATATATTAATGTTACCTACATACATTCACAAACAAAGTCCAGTTCTCCCACCACGAGCACCAACACCACCCAACCCGACCCCCCAAAAATAAGGAAATAAGATAATAGTTCCATGTCTTTAAAAAATACGTCCTAAAATTTATTTTAAAGAACATCTCAAAATAGGATTAACAATGTTTAAATCTCACTTATTCAATATACAAGTACAAAGTGTAGATCTATACATGTAACAGTCGAAAATATCCCTTACTTGATAATCCTTAATCCCTCAGGACATAGAACAATACATATTTTGCAGAAGTCATCACGTATTATATTAAAATAATATTACATAAATATGAAGTTATATTAGTTACTGTACTTACCGGCGGTACCTAATCTCTTCCTTTAAAGTTGGAGTCGACAATCGTCTCGTGTAATATCATAGACTAGCCTCCCCTTGCTAGCGACGCGTTCTTAGCAACAACAAAGAGCCGCCTGATGACTGGTATTTGCACCTCAGACAGTAATCGATTTGTCACGAGACTCTTTATGTACACACACACACACATACATTATATTAACAATACTACCGTGTGGGGTGATCGATTTGTTTCTTAGCATGTCAGCTAAAAGATCAACTATTAAGATTCAGTGACAATTACAATATGAACATTGACAAATCAATAGTAATTTTGAGTATCATGCAGATTCCTTCCTGTAGTGATTACTGTAATTACCATAATCACTGCAACTTTTAATAGTTAGAACTCGTCTGACAATAAGCCATGTCTGAATAGGAAAAACTTTTAATTGTATTGACCATGAACTTTTAATTGCATTGACCAAGAACTTTTAATTTTATTGACCAAGATCGTGTCTTGCTCAATTTTTGCCGTTCTTTTAATTCTTCTTGCAGTTGGTGCAGTGCGGTATTAAGGGTGAGGCGCTGGGGACACGTACCCCTAGTCATGCCCACCCTCCGGCTGCCGTGGATAAAATTACATGTGTTTAAATAAACCATATACAGGTCTAAACCGTCGGATACTTAGCCTAATATAGCTATAATAATTATACACATATAAAAGACGGTTTAAGGACTGATTTCAGGGTGTGTTTGTAGATTTATATTTTAAGTGACCCGGGCACTCTAAAGTATTAACCCGTCCCTGTGCCGGCGGTGGTATTGTTTTTAACTAATTTATTTTGATTAGAAGTTATCGTAGTGTTTCGAGGTCTAACTTGCAATTACTTTTTCTTTGTTCAGAAAATGTTTTAATTCTGATATTTTACAATGCTCTCAACTCGTATTAGGAAAAGTAGAAATAAGAAGAAAAAAAAAACAACAACAACTTACATGAGTATTTGAGCTTGACAAGACTTTCTATCTACCTGGTTACTGTGGAATTCATGGGTTTCATTACAAATATATGTTCAAATATATTCAATCAAAACAAAATATACAAATTGATCGAAATCTCCCCTTATTGGAGCACCAAGTGTATCTATAGCAGGTTTTATGATAAAGTGGCATACCATGTCGGTCGGTCAAACACGTAAGTGTAAAACAAATTCACGTAAAAGTGATAACCGTAATACACTTTTAATTCGTAAATATAATAAGCTCAAGTCAAATGAAATAAACGTCATTGGTAAATGTAATAAAAGTCAACCATTCATGTTATAATTCAAGTAATTTTAGATGTTCAAAAACATTTATCATAAATATAAGACTATCAAAAGTGACTGGGTATGTTTAGTGCAAATTTACTTTCGATATTACCTTCAATCATTTACACTCTGTCTAGCAGGAGCAAATCAGCGTTGCAAAGGTTTGGTAATTGCTGACAATTTCCGATTGTGACTATCGATTTCATCTTTACATATATATATATATATATATATATATATATATATATATATATATATATATATATATATATATATATATATATATATATGTATTAATGATTATAGATAGATAGATATATCCTGATTTAAAATATTTGCTGTGTAATACCCATATTTGGTGGATAATGTACACCAACTATCTCAAAAGAGTGTCTTCTCCCAATGTAATTTGTGACTTTTACTACTGCCTATCGTTCTTCATATGAAATTAGACCGTATTTCAATAGAATACTATAATCCTTGATTTATAGAAATATACGCACCTGGAAGATTGTGTGTGAAATAAATGCGCACGAATATAAATAAAGAAGAAAAAAAAAACCATTGAAAATAAAGTATAACCTTTTGCAAACAACCTACGGGGAAAGATAATTTTGACTGTTTAAAGGAGATGGTAAGGTTGGGAAGTATTTTAAGATTAATTTTGGGAAAATCAGACAATGCCTGGATGATGGGGTTAATATTTTTAAGGAGGTGACAATTATAGGAAACTAGAATAACAAGTAATGGAGATTTCTTCTTTTATTTTTAGAATGCAGAGCAGATTTGTATTTGTAAATTAACAGATATAAATTTTGCTGAACGTACAAAAATGTGTGATAGGCAATATTTTATCAGCAGAGTTTTCTTAACATCTTTTTGAAGAAAGGGCACACCGTAATGACGTAGACGATGACCCTGATAAAACTAAGAATTGTACACGAAAACGAAACAACAATCTAACAAACTTAATGAACGGTGTGTCTAAATCGAAAGGGTTACGTTACTTTAGGCATCATAATGACAGTTTAACAACCAGAGTGATTACATTTAGGCTAAATACACAACTCAATGAGCTATTTTCTCTGATTTCCCCGAGACCGACCCTGGCTAGAAAAATTCTTCCTACGCCTGCAAATTATGATAGTGCCATATAGGTATAAGTCATCCGGTTGATCAAATCACTCATAACAGAGAGAAAGAGAGAGAGAGAGAGAGAGAGAGAGAGAGAGAGAGAGAGAGAGAGAGAGAAGCAAACAAACTTGGATATGTACTACACGTTTCCAGAAGTGGGTTAGATTTATTTGATTGGAAGTGAATCCGTTAACAAAAACGAAAAATCCAAGAATTATCTTGCTGTAAATAATCATTCATATCCTTCTTAAGTAGGTGGTTTCCTTGAAAAGAAACTTCATTTCGCTGAAGTTACTTATTTAAATAAATACACATGGGTAATGTTCACTCGTTATAAGTTTAATTTGAGCGCTGTGTTAAAATTGGGCTTGAAGTGGGCTTGATGTGAATTGTCATTGAGACTTAATGAGTGTGCAATTTAAGCTAAATGGATCTAATAGTAGATAAAAATAAACATCACACACAAACTGTACAAAATTAAGAAGAAAGCAAAACAATACTAAATACACAGCTTTTCATCTGGCCGAGCCGCATCGTAGTTATCCCTGACTTATCCTGGAAAGTAAGACCTCTGCACACAAAAAGAACACCACCCCCACCCCACCCCCAAAAAACCAACAAAAAAACAACACCAAAACAACCAAAACTGTAAGAATAACCCGATCATATTACGGAACTATGGTCAGACCTATTTCATCCAAGGAATCAAAACCTTATCGGCAACTTTGAAAAATAGATAACCGCAATCTCCCAATGCCAAAATCAGTGTTTATTCATAGAGCTGGTTTTATTCAGGCATTCCTCTATTCTATTTGTACCAACCCAAGCCAGCCTCTTCTTCTCTCCCCTTCTTCAAAGTGATTTCTGCTACAGCTTACAAATGAGTAAAATGCCTAGTTGTTAAAACTTGTTTTACTGGATAAGATCAGCTTTCGACTGACTGATGCATGGCCAACGGGAACAAACTGTTGTCAAGAATTCCTGTAATCTTCTTGGCTAACAAGCAGAAACAGTTTGACCCCCTTTATGACGATCAGTTACAGATGGAATTTAATGATTGATGGGATGAAACTAAATGTGGTATCTCTCTGAACAAAGTCATGTTGGTGTAAGCTTTTATAAAACGAGAGCTCCAATTTTCAAAGATGTAGGCAAGAATCATTTCTTTGTGTGTGTGTGTGTGTGTGTGTGTGTGTGTGTGTGTGTGTGTGTGTGTGAGCGTGTTTGCAGGCATGATTGAGTTAATTTCGTTAGTAACATGTTAGTGCAGGCATGAAAGAGTGTATTTCTATTGAAGACCTGGTCTAGGTTCTGTTTTAAGACTACAAGTCACTTGATAGATAGATAGATAGATAGATAGATGGATGGATGGATGGACAGATAGATAGATAGATAGATAGATAGTAGCCAAAATAAGTCCACAGTAAAGGACTTGTACATCTAAGTTAACCGCAGCTAATGCTCATTAATTTTTTTAATTGTATTCATTTTGTAAATAGATTCATATTTACAGAAGTTTCTCTGGATCAGAATTATAAAATACCTCCATTATTCTGCTTTACCCCAAACGTTTTGTCATTTTTTTTTTTCGTGACAGTCTAAATATATTCATAAACATATCTAAGATCATGATGCCAACATTTAGGATCAATAATTGTACGAAAGAAATCTCTCTCTCTCTCTCTCTCTCTCTCTCTCTCTCTCTCTCTCTCTCTGCATAATTACAAATGTTTAAGGGGCCCAAGGTGGCCGAATGGTCTAAAGCTATCTCCTTTACCCATCGCTGCTATCTCACCTCTGTCCGCGTGGGTTCGATTCGAGTCTCAGGCTCGGACAATGTGAGTATGTGAGAAAGCTTGTTAGTAGCTTACCGTGGCTCGGTGGTTCATACTGGTGTTTTCCCTGGTTCTTCCTCCAACAATTAATTATACTGGCTGCCGTATATAATCTGTGTTAATTGTTTTAATTCATCTTAATCTTGTTTCATCTCAATAAAAGGAGTTAAAACAAAGAAATAAAAATATTAGAAATCTGTGTTTTTCTAAAACACGTATCCCCGTGAACGACTAAGTTCCCAAGCTGTGACCCAGTGGTTACCAAACTGTAATCCAGAGGCCAAATCCCACAAGAGGGGGGATGGGGAGGGTTCGGACGGACCCTAGGTCCAAAGTCATTTGCATGTAAACATATGCCCAGTGACTGCACATATGGTTATTAGGGGTAAATCTAAGTAGTTTCGAATTAGTGACCCTAGAATACATTCCATGTGGTAGAGATGGACCCCTGGTCAATATAAGTTGCATGTATACATTTTTTATTTAATCACCTGTAAACGTGAACATGGTTATGGGATAGGGATGTCAATAGCTAGCAAGTTATGACCCAAAGGATAAGTCCATGGGGTTTGTGATGGATTCCTTTGGTAAATGATAGGTGCATATACAAATCTGTACGTTCACACAAAGTGAGTGTGAATATGAATAGAGAGTTGGGATATCTAACGATTCCAATCTATGATCTAGGAACAAAGTCACTGGTTTAGGGATGGAGCCCAAGAACAATATGGGTTACAAGCATAAATCTGTATTTTCATGCCTAGTAGGCGTATACATGTTTATACCTTGGGGACCTAAATAGTTGCTATGTTAGGGCCCGTTGACGAATTATTATTATTATTATTATTATTATTATTATTATTTCGTAAAAATTATTTAAAATATTTTACACACTAGACACGTTCTACATTTATTTTCTTCTTAATCCAAATCTCATTTTATTATATGCATCCATTGCTTCTCACAGACTCATTCCACCGTCGATAACAAATTCTTGTCCGGTAACATAGGAGGACTGGAAGAAAAGAAAAGAACTATGGTCTTAAATTCATGTGCGTAGATTGTTAATATACCGTTGATAAGACACTTTATATATATATATATATATATATATATATATATATATATATATATATATATATATATATATAGTGTGTGTGTGTGTGTGTGTGTGTGTGTGTGTGTGTGTTTAGGTAAAAGTGTTTTTTATTACTGGCTTATAATTCCTAAACCCCTTAATATATTTCCTTCATGCTACTAGTGAATCAAAACGAAGCCAAGACAATTAATTCTTTGATCCATTCAAACTATTAACTTTGGGTCAAGGTCACAAATTTCACATCTACGCCTTGATCGTGTGGGCTTGACATGAATGCCCTGGCACAGAGAGAGAGAGAGAGAGAGAGAGAGAGAGAGAGAGAGAGAGAGAGAGAGAGAGAGGAATCCATAGTGACTGTGTATTTGGAGGAGAGTTACTTACTGAGTAACCAAGCTAGTTTATCTGCAACCCATGATTGCTTATATTAACAACTAAAATATTAACGACTAAGTTTCATTCTTTCCATTTATGATAGCTTCGTCGAGAGGAGGTGTGGGAGACAACGCAACTAACGATAAAGCTAGCCCCGTTTAATTCTATTTACATATATTGTACTGTTCTGTCGATAACCATTCCAACTTTACCTCGTCAGAGGCTAAATAGACAACTAAATGAGCGATTTCGTCAGCTTTCCCAAGTCGACCCATTTTCTGTCTGGCTACAAATTCTTCATACGCCTGAAAAAATAAAATTATAAGACTTTGAAAGTATAAGCACATTAGAAGAGAGAGAGAGAGAGAGAGAGAGAGAGAGAGAGAGAGAGAGAGCATACATTTCAACATCAATATTTTTAAAAGATTTCTTCAGAAGATAACCTGATGCGACCATCCCTAGTAGTAGCACTACTTCCTTTTCCACCATCACCCAAACCACCTTTACAGTCAGATCAACCAACACGATAAAAAACAAGTATCATCTTAGCTATAAATAAACTCAGATCAACAGAGGAATGAATAAAATATAAACAGATATCCCTTTTGCACAAGAAATAAATCAAACTATTTATTGGACTTAAACATCTTAATTCACCTTTTGGGGATCCGGTCTGGCATTAAGCCTATCACGAAGAGATGGTGTATCAACTGTACCTAGAAAAGAAATGATCTTAAATTACTACATTTGAAAATGGACCTAGTTTCTATCGCTGTCTCTTTTCGTTATACTAATATGACAGTCAACCTTGAAAGGAAGCACGAGTTAGTCGACCCGATCATTCCTCTCCAGGTGAAGGCCTCAAGTTTTTAAATCACGCTTAGGAGTTAAACAATATTTTGTTTAACGATCAGAATTTCAGACAGGTCATTGGAACTGAAAAAGGCACAACATGGCATCGTCAAATGGCAACACTTTTATATTGAGGCTTGAACAAAAACTCAACGAGGCCCCCTCTCCCTACATAAGATGGAACAGATTCATTATGACGTCGGATCAAAGTGGCTTGAAACTGGCTTTAATAAATTCTAAGAACTCTTTGAATTCCCTAATAATTTTCACGAAGTAATACATCTACATCCGAGTAATCAATCAGCTCAGATGTCTATTCCATCCTCCAGGACAGAAGAATATAAACTGACTTGTACTGTAAGCCAACTGACTCGTAACAACATCTTTTTCCAACTCTAGGCCCTCGTATCATACACGACTGCTCCGACCCAAAGAATTTCGGAAGCAGGGTCAGAAAACTCAATGAGTACCTTAGGCTAAGACGATACATTCGAGAAAGTATTGACAGAGAGATCGCTGAAACCAGGGTCTTCAAAACATTTTCCTAAAGTACAAAACCAAAACAACTTGTTTCTCTTTCGGGCAACAAACCACTCTGATGTCCTTCGCTAACATTTGCGTCACACTTTCGGTGCTCGAGGGACCGCAGTTAACAATCCTCCTCCATCGTAATGAAAGAAGGGAATCCCCGTATTTTTTTTTTTTTTGGGGGGGGGGACGTGCACATCGCCGTTGTGAAGCTAAGAATTAACCAGTGAAGTTCAGGAAAACTTTCCAAACTAACCGTTATGGGAATTGTATTCACTGCTATGCAAATTACGTCATATACCAAGCAATCAGGAGTCATAAATGTTACTTGTACATGCTAATGATATTGGTTTGTCAGTTAAGCTGGGTACCAACAACCCTGATGCCCCAATGCAGAAAGAAATCATCCGGAGACATCATTGGCGTACTAAGGCTAAATGGCGCCTGGGTCGACAATGATGGTCCAACGGGGTTTAAGACCTCTGTTTAAGACATCTGTAAAGACAAACGCTGCCTGCGACAAAATAATTACGATGTTCAACAACACGCATAAGCTTTATCATGAAACCAAACTTGGGATGTCGTGGCAAAAATTTCATCTACCTCTTGACCTACGAGAACTGTGCCATCATAATTTTTCAGACTGGCAAATTTTGCGTTGAGAACGTCGTCAAGTTGAGAAGTTGTGTGTCAGCAGGAACAATTTTCGTGTATTCGGCTACTAGTGGTGACCAGGAGTTATAGGAGATTCGGACAGTGGTGTAGTACTAAATAAAGAAGTGAGTGAACGCAATAAAGAAGCGAGGTAACGCATGTTACTCAGATGCGGAGGGACAATGGCGAGCGCAAGATAAGAGAACGCGCATAAAAAGCAGGGGAACGCCCTTCCCTCAGCACTACACCCCTGGTTTCAGACACAATTCTTTGCATAGTTATTGTTCAACGAATCACGCAGCTAATAGATGAAATACATTAGTCGGAAGACTACCGTGTCGTTTCGTCTTTGTATTGTTTCTTGCACCTACTGTATCGTTTCGTTGCGAACTAAACCAATTGCAAGTACTTTGTACTTTTAACACGCTGAAATACACCCTATCATGGAGTTTTAATCTCTCTCTCTCTCTCTCTCTCTCTCTCTCTCTCTCTCTCTCTCTGTGCAAGAAGTGATAAAGGCAAATATCTTGGATAAAAATATTTCAAGTAACCTTCACCTATAATTTCTGAATATCGAAAACACAGAAATATGGGCCAGTACTAAAACAATAACATAATACTGTACCAGGGCAGATACAGTTGACTCGTATCCCGTCCTTTACATAGTCGACTGCAAGCGCCTTCGTAAGCCCGATCACGGCCGCTTTGGTCGCACCGTACACGCATCTGTTCGGCGCAGCTGAAGAAAATAAATACATGAATAAATCGACCAATCTTTAGGTACTCGTAGAAAAGATCATCATCTCGTGTATAAAAGAAGGTCACTGTGGCTTGTACAGAACTGGGTTGGTTTGATGTGATACAACAGACATACTGTATTCCGTTAGATGTAAACGCAAAAACGGGATTTGAACTATTAAACCCAAAACTTAAATGTATGAAATTGTCGGAAGCCTTTGTTGATTATAAGGATGCACCATCTAGTCAGCCAGCAATTGCCTGACCCATACCTGTGATGACTTTTTTCAAAATGCATAATTAAATCCTCATCGGATACTATATTCTGTGTAGTTTGTAAGGTGGAACTTCATGAGAAGAAAACAAAATTTCGTCATAATGAGAAAGTGCAACATATGTTCGCGTATAAGACGAGTTCAGCAGCAAACAATATAAACCTGGATCTTTCGACATATTATTTGACGGCAGATCTGGGTCTGTATCGTTTTGCAGTTAGACTCGACTTATACGCAAGTATATTCCCTATGAACATAAATGTCATATTTTTCTCGAAAAGCATGAACTAACCCGCGAAGTGAGTTCCGCAAATTAGCGTTGAAAAGGTCCTAAAAGTAGCTTTGCTCGTGCAAGGTGGGGATACTCTAATATGCTTTTGAAAATTGAAATTAGACCCGGAGATCAAAACAAATCCTTTTTTCACCATACCCTGTGGTCAAAAGATGACATTTTGCATGAAATTATGGACATTTATGCAAAGCTGACACCCCAAATTGTGTGTGTCTGTCATCAATATAACTTTAGCGCGCATTTCAAGGAGAGTAAAAGAACGACAAAATCTTCAATTACATTTGATCCTCTTAATCGGCCAAATACGCGCTCCGCACATATGTTTTTAAAACGAGCAACTTATTAAACCTTTTTTTGTAACATCTTTTTGAAAATTTTAACTGTTGCGCCTTGCTTGAAATTGAATTTTCAATTAAGTGCGTAAGACTTAGTTCAAGACGGAAGAGGCAATGACAACGTACTGGAAGTAGTACCTGAAAATATTAACGATGCATAATCGTCGCTAAGGACTCGCCGGAAATTGTGAATTTTGGTATATCGTGTATGTATTTGGCGTCAAACACGAGACAAACGTTGAAGAAAATAGCAAAGTCCTTTTTAAAAACTTGCCAATTCCAAATTTTGACACGAAAAACTATCATGTCTGATTATGTAGTCTATCGCAGTAAGACTGCACCATAGACATTTCCGTCCCAGATGTAGTTCGTATTCAAAACTTGTCATCACACATCATTTAACATTATTCTCGAAATATTAATAAGCTGCATCAGAAAATTATATTTCCAAAGTAAAAGACAATTAAATTTATTGTTAAGTTATAAATTTCTGAAGTTCTTAGAGAAAAGAAAATGTCCAGTTGATGACGCCAATCTTACCGACACGAAAATAAGTTACACATCAAAAGTATATCAATTTTTGGACCAAAATCGGTACACAATATACAAATTTCATAAATATTCAATCATCAGATATGTAATTGTAAAAGAACCGATCATCACTTTAAGAGGTATAAACTTCTGGGCTTTAATTTTGGTGGTTATTATCGCCAACCTACAAAGTTAAAAATACGACTTATCCCCATTACCATCTTGACGAAGTATCGTTAAGTAGAGTTTCAGTCTTTAATTCATTACTCAGTTTTTAGGAACAAAGATGCGTGACAGTAAAACAATGAATTGAAATGCACATTTTGTTCGATTTTTGTATTTGCCGGATCGTGCTTTTATTTGGGAGTAAATCAAAACGATATGAATTCTAATGCACAATCTGAGATAATTAACCCCAAATTACCGTACATAGGAACTAATCTGAATACATGTTTTAAACGTCCTTTTTGACTTGTGCAAATGTATGAATATGTTACATTTATTTAGTTTAAGGTATTATAAGAAATGTTCCACGTTTTACATTTGTTAAAATTCGCTTTTATTGAGTAGAAAGCGCTTGAACTAAAAAAATCGGCAATTTTGAGGGCAGGTTCTTTTTCGATTTGAATTTTTTTTGGGACAGCTCCTAGCATAATAGAGTTTATGGTGGAAAAAATATAATAATTAATAAAGAGACCATGATAAATCCCCAAAAGATGAAAATGCATTTTTCAAAACACCTTGAGCATAGCTACTAAAATATCAAACAGCAGCAAAATAACACAGTGCTAGAAAATTTGAATGTCAGTAGAAATTAAACTAAACCTTTCTCTCCTTGTTGTCCATCGTTTTAAGAAGTTTTATTGTGGTTAGGATGGTAGATAGCTAGAAAATTATTACATAGACATATTTGTCAATCTTCTTTACCAAAGAAGTTTAAAAGGGCGTATATTACCTATGATGCTTGAGACTACAGAGGCGACATTCACAATGCTTCCGCCACAGGCTTGTTTTCGCATCTGTCAAGAGAATTTTTTTTAGAAATTTGTTGGTTTTAAGTTTGAAATATAACACATCAATGATACAGAAATCCAATGTAGATCGTTATATATCTGGTTTCAACCATTTTACTCAAGATAGCAATATACTGCAATATTGAGAAGTAGTTAGCGAATAAAACTTGTTTTGGATTCAATTGGGCTGTTGTCCACCAGAATCGCTTTATCTTGACGATTTCTTGGAATGCTAATGTGTGCGAAGATCCCATTGTACTAAAACGCGATGTAGCATAATCGTGTCATAAAGAAAGTTTTTAATACTTGTGCATACCATGTATGTAGGGCTGGATGGGTGGTGGGTGGTGGTTGACTCCGGGGTTCCTGGCCACCATCACCGCCTAGGCTATAAAAAAAAAAACCTACACACACAAACGTAATGTCACTTGTCACTTGAAATTTGACCATCGTTTTATTCTTGCGCACCTTTATTGGGTATTATGCACACTTTGAGTAAATAGACACATATACTTTTGCTTTGGTGCCCTTTCGAGGAAAGTCAGGGAACTTTTGAAATTGTGTAACCCGTCCCCACCACCAACTTGACCGGATCCGATCCTGGTATGTTTCCCTATATTAAGTTCTTTATGTGATAAAACGTTTGCATGATATCCAATGTATAAACTATTGTCCTTCGAATGATATATCTATCACCGATAACCGATCTTGTTTGTGTTAATCCCATATCACAGTTAGCGTTGTTTTTACGTTGTTATCATAAATGTCATTAGCATTTTTGGTGCATATAAACGTTTAAAAGTATGTCCCTCACCAAGGTGAAGAAGATATGTATTTGCAGGTCAAATTTATGTGCCCAATGATAACGGAGCATGTCTTAAATAAAAGCTGCAAATCACGCAGAAAATAACACAAGCACGGAGACGGAATGATACATTTGTCAAGGGAATGTGCACCGTACCTTGGGGATGAATTCCTTACACATTCTGTACATACTCTTTACATTCAAGTCAAAACTGAAATCCCAGTCTTTTTCACTTGTTTCCAACAGGGTACCGTGGAAAGTGTACCTGAAAGGTAAAATATATGAATCACGCTTCCAAGTTTTGTTACGTAAGATGTAATGAATATGTGGACATAATATAAAACAAGGGTTAGCTGATATTTCGGTATTTTTACATTAACAGAGAAAATATAAGTCTGGTAATTTGGGTTCCTGTCTTTGTCTACGTCACCATTATTTTCTTTTAGCTTCTCTTTATGTGCATGAATCAATTTCATCCTTTTCATCTAGGTATGTAAAATGCATCTTTTCAAGATGATGGTAACAAAAACAAAACTAAAAAAAAAAAAAAAAAATATTATTATTATCATTACTAAATATTACTCTTGTACATAGGAAGGACTCAGTAAATGTTTGGCAATATATTTTGCATCTTCAGACTAAATAATTTCTATTATTAACGTTTTTTACAATTATTTACCGGGTGATGACGTCATTTTTTCAAAGTTTTATAGACAATATAGCAAATAGCTCACCCGGTACAGTTGAATAGAACATCGATTTTGTCCACCTTGGTGGCAAATACTTCAATCTCTTTTGTGTTTGTAACATCGAGATAATGAACCTCTATGCCTGCATAATGAGAATATAATGAACAAGAAAAAATTTAGAAGCAATGTAATGTCAAGTTAGTTAGCGAACATTTTTTAAAATACTGATACAATTAGAATTAAATTGACAGCACAAAGTATACCTGTTGATGGATTTACTGCATTCTTTTTAGCAAGTTCTTGTATTTTGGTTCCTTCATGCCTTCTTCTTACCATACGTTTATTTTTTGTACTGTAATACTGTTGAGGAATGTGTGTGTGTGTGTGTGTGTGTGTGTGTGAGAGAGAGAGAGAGAGAGAGAGAGAGAGAGAGAGAGAGAGAGAGAGAGAGAGAGAGATTTATTTGGATTTTTTAACATAGCTTTAACAATTTTTCAGTCATATCGCTACCATGTTTGCAGTGTGGCAGCTTATAGTGATATCTAGCACTGGGACATCATGCTGTAGACATATAGCATCTTGTTCCACCCAGTCACATTATCCTGACACCATGCTGTCCAGTCATAACACTAAACTCTTAATGCTGGGCGCCAAGCAAGGCAAGTGTTAGTACCATTTTTAAAAGTCTTTGTTATGACTCGGTCGGGGTTCAAACCCGCGACCTCCAGCACCCAAGGCGGACGCTCTAACCACAAAGGCCACCGGAGCGGTTTTATCGAGGATATATTAACCTAATTGTTATACCCTACATTTCCATATAAGCAATAAACAAAAAATCTTGCCTACCAAGCTAATGGTTTGATAACTTTGGGGGGTAGTGTTGCATTATTTTGCAGCAGAACGACTCATTTTTGCAAAAGATTAAATAATAATGCAATATAAGTGAACATATAAATGATTTTCTATGACAAAAGATTAAAAAATGTATGACAATTTAGACCCCACCCCCAAATCTATGACAAGTTAGACCCCACCCCAAATGTATGACAAATTAGCCCCCCAAAAATGTATGACAAGTTAGACCCCCCCCCCATTTATGACAAGTTAGACCCCACCCCGAGAAAACCAAGAAACCTTATTTCATGTAACTAACATTTATTTCAATTAAATAACTTCTGATTTATTTGAAGAAAATTATTCCCCATAAATGACAAAAGTAGCATGTAAATCAGTTCTTTTTACAGTGTTGTACATGTTGTACATGTGTGTGAAAACAGACTTTGCAAATGAATGATCGCTATGAATTAGATAAAAGAAAAAATCAAATATGAATTTGAAAATATTTCATTTAAATGATTCATTATTCCATCTGACAACGCTAATATTGAATTCTGCAATGTATGACTCGCTATACCTGTTATCAGTCAATGCGTATACTAATTTTTGGCATTCCTGCATCGTGTTTAGTCAGACTTTCTAGTCAGATTCTTAACAGGTGTTATAGGACAATAAAACAGACACGAAGGTTACTTGAGCTGCAACCTTTCTTTCTCCATTTTATTGGCCAATCCGGCTGGTAACCAGAAAACATTCCCTTGTATTATAGGAGTCACTGAGCTCTAAATTTGAGATAAATCATTCCCAGAACGTCTATATCTGTTATAGAATAGATTCCTAACAGAGGAGGAAGTAATTAGTATAGTACGTTATGTTTCTCCGATAATACATGTATCCGTGGATATAGTGTATTCTGGCCCAATTCAGTGTTGCGGGGGTGGGGTGGGGGAGAGGATATCTCGACATCACCTAAGAGACTAATCAGCGACTGTACTATATTCACGGATACAGGATATTCTGGTGCTAGGTGGTGGAGAGAGCATCTCGACATCACCCGTGAGACTAATCAACGATTTGAACGTAAGGTGCATGTTAAAAGTCTTGCTACAATGCATTGTAGCGTGTTCGTTTTTGCAATCCTTTTGTTGCTTTTCGAAACGTTCGACTAAATATTTCCAACCAAAGTGCACACACGTGGCATGTGTGTACCAAAGGGCAATGCGTAAACACGTGCAGTATTCATTGTCCACGACCTTAAATCTTTTAAATTTCTTGAACTTTGTTGACATCTCTGTAATGAAGAAGAGGGAAAAGCAAGTGCATACAACACACACACACACACACACACACACACACACACACATATATATATATAATGTAAATCGCGTTATGGAAACGACCAAACAGTGCAATAGTTGATAAGAAAAGCGTCCGAAAATATGTCCAATGAAACTCAATGTTACCAGTCGCAATCGCTTATGACAATAACAAACAGTACGATAATTGCAAAAATATGAATACATTCTTTGGAATTCACCAAAAAAAATTTTATGCACAATATAAAACAATATTTTGTCTTACTATGCCGTTGAAAATAAAAGATGGATGATTAAACTTGATTATAAGATTTTACATTGATTCAGTGGAGGACATCTTTACAAGCGTGCCAGCTAAAGTGAAATCTGGTAAATCTGGGTATAACGGTAACCACGGAGAGGTTAGTAAGGGGCGTTAATCTGTAAGAGTTGGTTCCCTATAGCTTAGAGGTCAAGCCCAATTAAATCGCTCATTCATGCATTTACTTATTCGTTCTTTGTTATACAGAAACATGGATATGCTGATAACTGGAATGTAGGCGCATGCGTCAGCTTTCTTAATGTTGGCAAATTATGATAAGCAAATTATATTCTTACCTTCTTTCTCCAATTCTTTCAGTTTCTCCAAGTTGATGTCTGCTGCTATTACCTTTGCGCCCTCCCTTGCAAAAGCCTGCAATGTAAAATCTAGGCATATACCCGCCATTTGTACCCTGAATTCTCACTGAAAAAAAAAAAAAAATGAATCATATATGACGACGTAGCTTTGTTTTATTAACGCTGATACCGCCAATACATTACAGTTTTTGTACGAGGTCTGTAAGGATTATATTACATTCAAAAAATCCATGTTGTGCGAATTCACACCAATAGCATGTACTGATCACTCTGCCAGATCTAAAACAATTAGGACTCGCTCAATAAAGGCAAAGCGGCGATTGTATTTTTTATAATTATAATTATGGTACTAGTGGCAGTTCATCCTGCATTTTTTAAAAAATAAATTATGATACACATTTTCGATTTTTCTGAAGTATTTGGCTTGAATCCTACTTGAGTAACTAACGATATGAATATGTAATATTTTGTCGCTATCACTTGCCTTGCTGGATAATGATAACCATAGCGAATTATCGGAAGCAAAGAAGCAAAGAATCTCCTTGAGGTTGTTTTTAAGCAATCATTAACAGATTCACCTCGCCGTTGCCCTAGACAAGATTTGTCGCCTAGATGTTGTCCAAGAGCATTCATTAAAGCCCTGAAATCATTTAGCCTGGTACCCTGGCCTTCCATGATGTTCTGCACACGAGGCCAGGCACTTACCGTTGAATGGCCGATACCAGCGGAGAATTTCAAGATGGCGGAAGTAATACAAACACGTTGAAATACAGAAACAGCATTAAATAAGTTATTTCCAGCTGCGTCACCACCGGCTATTCGTTGTATTAATTCTAATTTTTATTGCCAACGCATTTTTGTATTTTCTTCGTGTGCAAGGCATCATAGGAGGCCAGGTGGCCAGGCTGTGAAACCATTCTGCATGTGGTAAATGGTCCAATCATATCCCTAAGAGCGAGGATCTTTTACTCTCATTGTCTCGGCACTAAATACTTTTTAATGTGCCTGTAATAAATAAATCATTTATTCAATAATTCCCTGTTTGAGATGATATCATAAATTGTCAAATTATGCACATACACAAGCAAGAACGAGGTGGCAGGATCATGCAGTCATGGCTTTTAACTTGGAACAATGATGGGATGATAATTTTATTTTTTCTCTGGTCAGTGTTGGCAGCTATGGACTCACCAGTGCGCATGCTCTACCGATCCCTTGTGCAGCTGCGGTCAGAACGACAACCTTCCCATTAAGTCGCCCCATCCTTTTGATGTCAGAGCTTGTAATAAGACATGTCCGGAAGACAAAATTAAGATGGATTTTAAAGCATGCATGTTGTATATAATGTACTATATACGAAGTTTACGATACCACATTATTCTAAACGTCATGAATGTGCATTATAAAATGAAGTGACATTTTTACTTGTCACAACAGATGTTCTTAACAACCATTATTTCTACAAATAAGAGACTGATTTTCACATTGAGGTCAGAAGACTAAGTAAATATACACAGTACAGTAATAACACCCACATCTCACACGAATAGACTTTGTAATAAAACTGTACATTGTACAGTAATAACACCCACATCTCACACGAATGGACTTTGTAATAAAACTGTACATTGTACAGTAATAACACCCACATCTCACACGAATGGACTTTGTAATAAAACTGTACATTGTACAGTAATAACACTCACATCTCACACGAATAGACGTTGCAATAAAACTGTACATTGTACAGTAATAGCACCCACATATCACACAGGCGTTGTAATAAATCTGTATTTTGTACAATAATAACACCTACATCTCACACGAATAGACGTTGCAATAAAACTGTACATTTATATCGTACAGTAATAGCACCCACATATCACACAAATAGACGATGTAATAAATCTGTATATTATACAGTAATAACACCCACATCTCACACGAATAGACATTGTAATAAATCTGTATATTGTATATTAATAACATCTACGTCATACACAGATAAGCGTTGAAATAAAAATGTCCAAAAAAACTTCGAAAAAACACTTGCACTAAATTTCTTATAGTCAATATATTCCATTCATGCAGTGTTTCACCCATTAAAAGAATCCTTTTTAGTTTTCATTTTGTGGACAAAATTCTATGACAAAATCGTCGTTTATTTCTTGTCTGTCATTTACTATGCTGTTCTTAAGCCTTTTTAACCTACAGTCACGGGTGTTCCATTTAGATTGGTTAGTCTTGCTCCAGATTGCACGCATAGTCACATCACATCGTTGAATAGTGTTCATTTTTTCCCCTCATCGTGGATTCATTAAAGGGTACGTTACAAACCGAATAAGAGGAAAGCAAAAATCTAGCGTATACATTTGAACGCATTCTCATCATTTTCAAATGGTGTCGGCGAATTCCAACTTTTCGATAGGGAATGGACTCTGACCCTACACCCCAACATAAATGTCCAAATATCAAAAATGGGGTGGTAATGTCAGAGAAAAGTCGGACTAATAAGAAATTAGATAAATAGATAAACAACACTGAGGCTATATGACGCTGTAAAACATTTTGTAACTAAGAGGAAACTTAGGCGTATGTATCATCATCTCCAATAGTTATCTGTCTTAAATTAAGACATAACCATTAAATCGTCGACATTATTAACTTTGGTTGATTCAAGACCGAGAACCCTTCTGATCAACCGCTGATTTCCATCAACGAAGGTACCAAAAAAGGGAGAACAAATTTGTCGCTCTAGTCTTCTTAAACCAATAAATCACTGTGACATAGGAGAGTGTTGTTGGCACGGTGTGTGTTTCAAAAGAGTGTAAGCGATGTTTTATACTTTTATAACTATGTCTTTAGAAATGCTTTGTATCTTTGGAAATCAAAATATTAGCGTCATATCCATCCATTAAAAAACCTGAACTGGTGAAATAGCTTACAAAGAATGCGTAGATGGCTCATACTGAACAAAGAGATGTTCAAAATGTTAGAGTTTGTAGTAAGTGGTATTACTAAATTAAAACTAGTCAAGTGCTTAAAGAATTGTTGATATTAAAGATTCATCCAATTCTTAACAATATGTGCCTATTGTCTTTGCAAATAAATTGAAGTGTTTGTTTGTGACCCTGTACAAAGTCATATTATTCATAAAAATACGAGAATGATTGTCACATTTAGGTCAAAGGACTTGGTGAAATTTTATTTTACAACTATAACACCCCTATCTCACACAAATAGAATCTCCATGGAAAGTATGCTTCGTAAGTAAAACAAATCCTTAAGAAAACATTTCCACAAAACCTCTTATAAAAATTCTATAATGAATATATTCTCTTCATTTACCTTTTTCAGCCAGCAGAAGATTCCGTCTTTAGCTGTCCTATTTCCGACAAAATTATGTTGCAAAATCATCCGCTTGTCTTTTTTACACGTCTTTACTATATTATTCTTCAACTCTATTAACTTACGATCACGGGTGTCGTATTTAGACAGATGAGACCTTTCCTAAATTACATGCATAGTCATATCACCTTGCTCTGACGAATAAGTCTCGAAAACTGGGTCGAATTTCTTCATTGTGTATTCATTAAATGGAATGACACAAACCAATATACGGAGAATACGGCCGCAAAAAAAAACTCTTTCTCATCACTTTCTACCTGAAGCACACATGGTAGTAACGCCTCTAGATTAACGTGATTGTCTTTTTGTCATCTGTTTATTTATGTTGAATGCATTTTCTTTTGACCTCTAGCACGAGATTTGAATTAATTTGAATTAATCTATATTCAAATTACCATGACTTTGCTTAACGTCATATCTAGTTACAATCTAAAGTTGGTAAATAGCGGCCAAATCATTTTGGGAGTTTAAACATTTTAGCAGCCAGCCTCCATTAGGTCAGTCCTACGACATGATACACAGTCCACAGTTCTTTTTCTCCATAGACTGTGCATTTCTAGAGGCAAAATCCCAGTTTTCGTAACGTTTTCAACAAATATTACCTACTGACGATGAAAAAGTTCGGTAAATAACAATGGGGCAACACGAAACTTTAAGTTTATAAATCAGCTCTAAAGATAACCGTCTTGAAAATGAGAAACCATCGAGTCAGTCAAAGACCCAACACCCTTCGGATTAACTACTATTATTCGTCCCTTATTTAAGCAAGAGAAGAGTAAAGAGAACACCGTGCGCATAATACTCTCGCCCCGTGTTTAACAATCCTCAGGCAGTCTCCTCTAATGCACAGGTGGCTCTGGAGTTTATTGACCAACTAGTCTCAATGACCTGGACCTGTTATCTAGGTTTGCGGCATTGAATTGAAATTATTGTGCAGAAACCATTACTTTTGAATTCGACTTAAAATGACCAAGAAGTCTGACATGTAGACCCCAGATCTATAGACATCTTTATTACCTTAAATGCAAGCCAGTTTGGTTAAGGAATTTACTCCAGAACAAACGTTATTCTGTAGGACCAATTTCTTTTTTTACCTTTAGACTCCAAAGTCGAAAGGCATCTTCCATACTTTCAGTGCAAGACCACAACAAGCTTAGGTCAAGTTAAGTGGTCAAGAACTAAAGCTGTGAAACACCATCGCTTTTTCTTTCAGTTACACTGACCTTGAGAACTCTAACCTTTAAACTCTAAAATCAAGAAGCTTTCTATCACCCAACATACGTCATGAACAAACGTTGCTCAAGGCAAACAGTTGAACTTGAATTTTTGTGTTTGTCTCGCCTACAACAAAATTACCGATGTACAAAATAATAGTGAATGCTTTTTCCCCAACAGCTTGGGCGTACCAATCCTTGATATCCATTTGTCGTTGACGTTGGTTAAAGTTAATGAAAATTATCGAAATTTTATTTAAACTTCATTATCTGTCCATTAATTATCCAGTTTTAAAAATAACAAAGCAACATATTTTTCTTACAAAACAAGATAAAAGAATTATATTAGTATTTGCGCCAGACGACCCTATAGTGAGTTAATAAAGTTATTGATCCAATAGGGCCGATTGATAGGTCTCCAATAGATCAAGGGAGGAGGTTGAATAGACTCCAATAGATCAAGGGAACCGGTTGATACGTCTCCAATAGATCAAGGAGCCGGTTGATAAGTCTCCAACAGTTTTAGAGACCCGGTTGATTATGAATTTGGAAGATTCCATAGCTGACAAAAGCGTGTATGCATGCTGCTTTGCGTTGGAGTTCTAAATTAAACTGGGAAATTCAATTCAGAGAGATAGCGAGAAAGTCTGACGTGTATGATCTAACTTTATAAACAGACAGTGTTTCTGCGACCGTAGAAAATATTGGAAAACACTGAAAATATATCTTTTTTCTCATGGTTGGAAAGCAATTGAAACTAGAAAAAATGGATATCATTGAAGATTAAGTTTGAGAAATGTGGCACATGTCAAATTCTGGACGGGTTTATCTATGAAACTATATCAAATTGTTAGATATTAATGAAATATTTCATTTTCTAGAATCAATCACAGCTCATAACCCCTCAGCTCATAAAAATATGTCGATTTAGCTCGAAGACATTTGCTGTTTTACTGAAATCGAAGGCCGAATAAGATAGTGACCGTCGCCCTAAATTTGGACATACTGAAAGTTCCTTTCAGGATTTTAAAATAAGTTATTACACGTGAAAAAATGCGCAAACAAAGCAACCGACAATAATTAAATTCTTACTAATGCATCAGAGTTTGTCATGAGACTTTTATGGGACTGTCACGGGACTTTCATGGATACTGCATGGGAAGTATCTTGCAAACTTTTCCCGTAATTCTTGGAGTCAAATCTCAAAGTTACCCCATTTGCAGAAAAGATATCATTTGTATTACCAGTCTGATATATACCTAATGCCGCCAATATACATGGTACATTCAAATGATTATCCTTGTTTACTTAACAACGCATGTAATGTCTCATGGAAATGAGAAGAAATGGAAACTGAATGCTGCGTTGGAAGAACATTCCGAACTGCGTAAATCTATGAACGTCAGGACCAGCTCTAGAAAGTCTATAATTGAAGTGGATCAGCCGTTGCTACAGAAAAGCTATTCTGGACATTAATATCCATCGATCTGCTGCTCGTAAGAAAAGACAGAGCGACGTTTACAGAATCATCAAAACATTAGATAATTAACTGAACATATGAAGATCGTTGGCTTTGTCATCAGTCGAAGTTGACTATACCTTCGTCTTTGCCGAAGCGCAGTTTGTCATTGGAAGGTCAGCGTCATGTGTCAACGGTACCAGTAAAGATGATTAGAGCAGAAAACGATCTGCATGCAAAACATTCACCAGGCAGTTTATACAGCCACAATCGGTCATTTTAAGGAGCGATCTTCCATGCTAGAGCCCCTTTGAGGTGGGTTTCATAAGTCAAGGCGATAAGTCTTGCGTACCAATCGGTCTAATCGATGTCAATAAGCAGAGTCCATTTCTGATGCATGTGATCATTAGTTTGTTGTAGCTGCCCGACACAAGTTAATTTCCCCTGTGTGTGCCGGAATCCAAATTCACTCTAACGGTCTTGAGAACTGAGAAGCAGTTGGCTATGCGGGTCTGACGTGTACTGAAATCAGATCAGGAAAGCACTTTTCGTTGACAGCATTCAGACGTGGGCATGACTTTGAAAGGTTGCTGAATCTCAAGGAGTTCGACGCCATTACCAGGAAGGGTATCGATCGCTGGGTCAAACCAATTCTTGTTTCAACTTTGATGGCGATCCTGATGATACCAAAAAGGTATTAAGGTTGCGATACACCACTTTCTTCAGCAGGATCTTGACGCCGTGTTCAAAGCAACGAACGCACAGAGACGAAGTGCGTTTAATAAAGCTGAGCGAAAGATGGCACCCCTGAGTATGGAACTGAGTGGACTGATTTTACCTCACGACAACTACGACAGTCATTTAGACGACAGAGATAATACCGTCAACGCTGAGCTGGAGAAGAACTTTTTGTGATGATATGTGATGAAGCTGGGGATCAAACATCTGCCAAAAATGCGTGGCATCATATATGGATGGTCCCGTAGGCTCTAGCCTATCATATAAAATAAGCAAGTGTCGAACTAAGCTTAAAATATTATTTTCACGTTATCACACGATCTCAGGATTTTGCATCCTCAATACGTAGGCTTTCTGAGCCATGGTTGCTTGTCAGAATGTATAAATAAAGATGGAAACGGAAATACCTAGCTGAACTCTACGAAATCAGATTGAATCTGCCGCGTCAGGAACTGTTTGCGCACGACTTTTATACTCTCCATCCAAGCAACAGCATGTAGTAACCAATCAGAACCCTCTCTACATCATAGGCAAAAGTGAGGACAGTGAGTATCACCTAAAAACATCGGCTGATTACTCCTTTCACAAAATTCATCTTGAATAAGACTGTTACAAAAACATACGAACACCAGGTAATTAATGTAGAATGTATGAAGCTTAAACAACCTTTGTATCTTCTGCCTAAGCTGTATACAAATGAAGAGAGCCCCACCCACCCCAATTCACTGACCAATCCCCAAAACTTGTGAACAAAATTTATTATAGTAGCAGTACAATCATTTTTCACTGTTGTTCATTTCGCCTCTCTTCCCTGTATCCTCGGAAGCTAGACGTGCCTACAAGCTCCATCCTCCATCGATTATAAACTCCTGCCCCGTAATGTAGGATGACTGTTAAAAGAAATAAAGAAAATAAAATAAGCAGACCCAACACGTTTGAAATGAAACTTGTTCTCCTGACATACCAAAAGCAGATCCTATGTAAGCTGACGTTATTTCGTTCCATTCGCGAGCAGAAATAAAATCCGATGGAATCAGTTAAACAAAGCTAGGGTGTAGTGAAAGTAATAAAAGCATCGCATATACAACAACGTCAAAATGATATACGTTCAGGATTATCGTCTAGTAATATTATTTAAGTACCATTTAAAACATGTCAATAAAAATGATCTAGAAGATGTTTGTTTTTCTCAAAAAATAGGTGATGAAATCTTAGAAATGTTTAGATTATTTTTGTTGTTTTTTTCCGGATATCTGGAATGCCTAATGTTGCGTCTTGAGCTACACTTTACAACTATAAATTATTCCACTGACCTCATCTGACGCCAGATACACCACGAGGTGCGCAATCTCTTCTGCAGACGCAAAGCGGCCCATCTTTTGGCGAGCAACAAACTCATCATAGGCCTGTCGGGGAAGATAACACAAATTTGAAATTTATATTTCACCTGCTATGGATGATATATTTTCCCAATAGTCTCCCTTTTCTTGATCCTCACCTATTTGAATCCATTGGTCATTTCTGGTATTTATGGTGCACTAATGAGCCAAGATGAGAAGTTGTATACCAATCCAAAAAGTTTTTGAAAACTTTTGTAAACGTTGATGCTACAGAAACGAAGTGCAAGATAAATTATACAAGATCTTGCATTGTGTGACAAGTACCGAAATGGGTCAACCACTACAATAATATTTTAGTCACAAAATATTCCATCAAGACTATAAGAACTGCAATTGTTTCATAAATTTTGTAAATACATTAAGCATTTTATATAGTTTTTTGAGAGTTTTAAAACAAACATTTTCCTTATATTTCTTTGACACTTAGTTCATTCCAGTTTTGAGAAAAACAGAAAGACGTACTAAGAAAATCGTAATTTACACAACTTGTTATCGCACCTAAATTAATGAACATTATTACTTAAGATTCCATTCGTAGAAGCTGTAAATGTTACGAATCTATAAATATCAACTAAAAAGTAGTAGTAGCAATGCTTAAATATGGCTATTGTTTCCAGAGACAAAAAAATGAAATAAAAGTGTTTCACTCGAGCCTTTATAAACTGCAATCTAAAAGATCTAACATTTAATTAGAAATATTTCAATTGGATAAATAAATAAAATACCAAAGAAAAATCGGATGGGGAAAAACTACAAAAGCAGTTATATCTCTGATAAGCAATTTGCAAAATGACCTTCAAATCTGAAGGCATTACTAATGACTAATGACTATTTATACATCATTGGACAAAAAACAACCCTGAAAAAGGGTGGTAATATACATGCAAATGTGACTCTTGGGTCCTGACGTTTTCGTAGTATTATTATTAAAGTATATTAAGTTTTCTTCAATCTAATAACTGACATTTTCCTTTGCGGTGCAGTTCCCATAGCTTCATGAGCTGTCTTTCTGGTTATAAAACATAACTAAGTTGTTGTTATATGTTGTTATAGGGTTTAACGCCATTTTTCAGCACAAGATAGGCTATACATGGCGGCCAGTATTAATGGTGGGGGAAGAACCTGGGAAAACCCCGGAAAGAACCACCGACCCGCGAGAAGCTACCGGCAAGCTTTCTCACATACCCATATTGGCCGAGCCCGAGACTCGAACCCACGCAGACATAGGTGAGATGGCTGTGATCTGTAACGGTGAGCGCTTTAGACCACTCGCCACTCGGGGCCCCAAATATAACTAAGAGGAATTCAGGTATACTGTATTTAACAAGGCAGTTTGGAACCATTGGACATCAAGGGTCTATTAAAATGGGAACTTAAAAAGTAACTCTTCCTTTTGAAATCATGACTTTTGCTATACTGCCGTCAATATTAAGTTAATGATGATCCTTTTCTTGTTATTCAAGAAATTGTTACAGTTGTTGTTTACATTCTTGTTTTGGCTGTTGTCGTTAGTTATGGTCGTGTGTTTAATTTTTTGTTTTACATCTTACCTTCTTTGGATCGGGTCTGGCGTTCAACCTATCCTGCAGCGATGGCGTATCGACTGTGCCTAATAGGGTGTACAAACAAAATCAATATTAATTATATTTTGTACCCTTCAGTCTAAGCATTACTTAATATTCAGCAAAATTAGATACAGAATATTGTATATCATTCATAGTTCAAACAAATCTGCGCGCCTAAGGGTATGTGTCACATCGGTGAGACGTTAAGGCCGTTGAATTATCGTATTGAATTTTGATGTTTTTTTTTTTTTCATTGTTGCTGCTTTTTACAAAAATTGTCTATGTATGACCAATTCCACACACTACACCCGCAAAATTTCTTGCTTCGTAATTTTGTTTCCCATTTCATCACACTGTTTCCCATTTCATCAGACTTTTCCCCATTTCATCACACTGTGTGTGTGTGATTTGGATTTTTAACGTAGCTTTTAACAATTTTTCAGTCATATCGCTATGATGTCTGCAGTGTGGCAGTTTATAGTGATGTCTAGCCCTGGGACATCATGCCGCAGACATATAGCATGATGTCCCACCCAGTCACATTATCCTGACACCAGGCCGACCAGCCCTAACACTAATCTCTTAATGCTGAGCGCCTGACGAGGCAGCTGTTAGTACCATTTTTATAAGTCTTTGGTATGACTCGGCCGGGGTTCGAACCCGCGACCTTCCGCATCCGAGGCAGACGCTCTAACCACTAGGCCACCGGAGCGGTTCTTTTCAGGAAGTAAATTAAGTTGTAAATAAACGTCTGGTGATTCAACCAGCAAAATCGGAAAACGGCCACACCTTGCAAAATATTACTTTAAACAATAAACTAACTTGATTTTAAAGAGAAAACAAAAATATATGTTATGTGTGTACACTTTCATACGGTAAATGTTAGATTACCTGGGCAAACGCAATTTACACGAATGTTATTTTTGACATAATCGACAGCCACAGCCTTTGAAAATCCAATTACAGCCGCTTTAGTCGCCCCGTATACACATCTGCTGGGTGCAGCTGTAATAAAAGAGAGACTGCTTTTGTGTGCACATGTATTAACAAAATTCTAGTATTTACAGAGTTTTTAAGAAATGATATTTGCAGTTGTATATTACAGGTGGTCATTTAGTGGGTAGGTGATCTTTAATAACGAGCAATCGTTGTCAAACATTTACATACTTTTGTCTTTTATAAAAGGTAAAGAAATATCACACAAGCCGTGAATAATAATAATAATAATAATAATAATAATAATAATAATAATAATAATAATAATAATAACTGTAACTATGACAACAACAACTACGGAAGAATATAAAACAGCAATAGGTACCTTTAATACTGGATGCTACCGATGACATATTTATGATGTTTCCGCCAGTACCTTGTTCGATCATCTGCAAACAAAGGATACGTTTAGGGTTAAATAATGGAATCAGGGATTGATAAACAATTTTGTAATACAGTAGAGTCTCGAGTATTGGAGTCCCGATAATGGAAAATTTTGACATAACTGACAGCCAATACTCTTGAAAATCCAAATACAACTGCTTTAGTTGCATCTGCACTCCAACCAACATCATGTCAAGCACACATTGCTAAATATATGCAACATCTGACTCGTATATTGGAAATTCTGATCATCCGGACTAATGTAATTCCCCACAACGAACTCGGTTATTCGTTGTTCGATCAAAAATACAAGTGAAATTCTTGATTTTTTTTAAAAAAAATTTCTTCTGCACGTGTCAGTATGTATTTCTAATAATGCATCAATTAATACTTGTCGCTAATTAATTTTTAATGTCTCATTTCTCACCTTCGGAATAAACTGTTTACACATTCTGTACATACTCTTGACATTCAGATCAAAAGAGAAGTCCCATGATTTTTCATCAGTGTCAAGCAGGGTACCATCGAAAACATATCTGTAGAAGGGTGTTTAAATCAGTTAAAAACATTACTGGTAATTACAGAATTATCAATAAAGTAAAATAAAAGCAAACGATTTTTAGTATTAGTGTACTAGTTGTCAAAGAATATGACATTAAAGCGAAAAATTTGAAAAGCTTAATGTTACATGACTGGATACTATGTAATGTGCCTTATTATATGACAATGTTCACTAAAAGACAAGACTAATTATACATTAACTAAGGACGTTTGAATTACATAAGTATTACCCAAGTAATTCTATACGCATGTAAAATTATTTCAGTCTAAGTAATGGTATATTTTTAATTCAGACTGAAGTCAAATAGTCACCATGGCAGGACGTGTCTACAATTCGAAACATTGTCCGAATGTATGGCAAGGATGTTTCTACAATTCGAAGCATTGTCCGAATGTATGGCAAGGATGTGTCTACAATTCGAAACATGGTCCGAACAGATGACAAGGATGAGCCTATAGTTTGAAATAGTCGGAATGAATGGCAAGGGGCAAGGATGAATCTACAGTTCGAAATATAATCCGAATGAATGGCAAGGACGTATCTACACTTAAAAACATAGGCCGAATGAATGGCAAGGACGTGTCTACAGTTAGAAATATAGGCCGAATGAATGGCAATGATATGTACACAGTTCGAAACATAGTACTGTTATGTATATTTAATTTGCATTGCTTGTTAGCTTTTTCCCTATCATTATGTATTATGTTTAATTGCATTTTGGACCTTACCTTGTCCAAAATCAAGTTCACTGTATACGTGACAAGAGACGCTGATGTTTTTATTTTGGAAAACACTTAATACGTAGCTCACATTTTTATAGGAGTGTGGGTTTATTATTATGATCATTATCAACAGAAGTAAACATATTTATGAAGTCTTGGTCATGGTTACTGAAATTCCCCCATAAAAATACCTAGCCTACCTGACGTTTACCACAGCCTTTTTATAATTTTGGTAACAGAGCTTATCTTGCTGAGAACCCAGAATGTTGTACAATGGAGCATTCCATTAAGTCATAGTGTTTCCAGAAAATGCTAATTGTGACCTAGGTCAAATAGAGGACGTTATAATCTTGTTTATCTAAAACTTATTTATTCGTGCTGTAAGATCTTAAAGCAGAATCATTTGTATTGCTGTGTGTAGTATTTGATTTGGGCTAGAATTATTTATTCAAATTATTATTCTCTGGAATTACAAAGTGCTCGATAATATTCTTGGACAGAGACATTAACTGGGAATTGTAGTGAATTAAAACAATGATATTTTGGATTATATTATTGTGATACTCAAAAGACTGTTGTCGACATCACCAAGTCACATGCCACTAACGGCACATCGACACCTTCAGCATTGAATCTTATTTGGAATACTATTGGAATTTAATTAGAACTTCATTTATTAGGACTGGTGATATAACTTTGGGACTATATAGGATTTAATTCGCAATACTTTAAGTTCTTTTAAAATTTTCACTATGTATTCTAGGGAAATAAATTACTGATTGCATTTTACAAAACTTGTTGGTTTTCGCTCGTTCTATTTCTTTATTTATGATCATAGCATCGTCATACTACGAATGAATGGCAAGGATGTGACTAGAATTCAAAGAAAAGTCCGAATTAATGGCAACATGTGACTAAATTTCGAGTCCGAATTAATTTTAATGATTATCTATTTCCTGCTTCATAATCTCCTAAAAAGATAATTTAAAAAGCCAGAAGACAAAACTGCTGTAGAGACCGTTCATTACAGACTTCTCAAGGGTCATTAGCATTTGTCCAAATAAAATCTAAGTTATATTTTGTAACGTCTTGCTGACACATTAGGCCTTCCATTTTTTTTTTATCAAAGAACATATTTCCCTCATAATAAGTACAAGTAAGTTTCGACAATTCAAAAACTATAACTCGAATATTCTGTATTACTCGAAAGTTTTGCATTTCCCCGACATAAGCATTCCGTAAACAACGGCTTACTTAAACATAAATTTTGGCTTCACATCACTTTAAGTGTTTCTAATGAACTTATTTGTTGCTGATTTATTTATTTAGAAATATAAAATATTACCCTGCGCAGTTAAATAGGACGTCAATTTTGTCAATCTTCGCAGCAAAAGCTTCGATGTCAGCATTATTAGTGACATCAAGGCGATGGACCTCGATTCCTGTACAAAACGTATTTGTTTTTATTTAAAAAACGAATAAAAAGAAACAACTAAAATAAAATAAATGTATCAACATTGCTTTTGTCACAAAACAGTGTAAAAAATATATCCCCTTGATTGTTTGAAAATAAGATTTACTTTATCAATTATATTTTCAGTAGAACCAGTCTATACAACTCTCATTAAGTGATAATCGGGACACATACATGCATTTTTAAAAATACATTTATAGGTCATAAAGCATTTATCTCTTCTAAAAATAAATGTATTTGAATGTAATGAATGCAATTTATAATCAAAGTAAACTTTCCAGAACCAGTCAACTTACTTTGTGTCATCACAAGTAAACCATACAAGGATTAGTAAAAGAAAATGCCATTTCATTCTGCACTAATAAACAGGTCTCCGGTAGCATTTAAAAAAGATAATGGTTTTCCGTGGAAATACAATGATCAAGATGGAAAGTAAGGAACGAACCTTCGCCGCGACATATATGTCCACCCCGATGGTATGGTTTTAACGAATAGCAAGCAGGAAGCTAATTGCATTCACAATATTCGAAGAAAATACCGCTTTCCCCATCTGTTGTGTATTTTAAGATAAAAATCTTAGATGCAGGTCATTGGTTCCCAACTTTTGTTGCAGCAACCTTAAAAAAAGTTTTTCTGAGCCTCACGACCCCACTGCCACATTTTAATAACTTTTGCCACCCTCAAAAATAAAATCTTGAAGATCCTCCACGACCCCACGCGACTTGGGAGTTGGAACCACTGATCTAAGTAAAGTTTAGTGTGAGAAAGTCTAAAGACATCGTCGCCAGCTAAGGGTCGTTGATCCACTTCGTTCTACCTCGACCATTGGCACATGTAGCTACCTGAAACACTGTTTTGAGAAAGTACCCTCTTTAAGGATGAAAAAGCTACTGCAGTTCAAAGCTAAATCAACTGACCAATGAAAGAGCTCTTGACACATGATGGGTGTTCATTATGACAACTTCCATAATGTCCACTTAACTGGACTCAGAAGAAACACTTGCGTATGAACGGTTTTGAACTTGAGAAACTGACATGCAACGTGTTTCGTTGTCTTCATAGGCCGTGACTAGCACTTCTAATTGTCTTCATGTGAAAACAGAACCAGCAATCCGATTGGATCAGTTTCTTTCAGCTGCATCCAATCAGACATCGGAGCGATATATTATCTTTTGGCTTGATAAAGACGCCGAAGATTGATGTAGAACGAAGTGGGTCGACGACCCTTGACTAGTAAAGACGGTGTGAAGGATATAGAAAGCCAATTTATACCTTCAGCTTCCAGCTCCTTAAGTTTCGCAATGTTAACGTCCGTGGCGATAACCTTTGCCCCTTCTTTAGCACATGCCTGCATAAATACAAGATATGCAGATATTTACCTTCATGATATGAAGAAACCAAAAGTATTTAAAGAAAAACGGGCTCTAATTTTCATCTGTACATTGAATAAGTATACTAAGTGAATGTAAATGTATACCAAAATTTTATTTGAATCTAACTTCTCCACTTTAAAGACATGACCGATTCATTTTAAATATTCGCGTCTATGGTCTGGACTAGGAGACATGCCGTCATGGATATAGTTGAGACGTCACCAAACCAAATCTGGATACAGCTCTGTCGCTGATACAATGCTCTATCAGTGTTCCGTTGTCGTAATGTTTGTTTCGTTATTGTTGAAAACATAAATAACACATAACAACGATGAAATATATAGAAAATAATGAAGATGAATTCACAGTATGCAGGTAAAATGAGGAAATAATGTATACGCCAGCCAAATTAGTGCAACCTGCTATGGAAACGTACTGCTACTCATTACAGTAAGATTACTATCCGTGATTTGTTATGCAAATAAAGCATTTTATGAAGATAACACGAGATACTAATAAGACGTGTACTTTTTTTTATATAGAAAATGATTGTATCCAAACTATCTCAAAACTTCACTTCACTTTCCGTCGACTGTCAGCCGGTCTCATAACAACAACAGACTAAGCAATACAAGTCACATCGTTGCCAAAACATTATAAATTTGGCGTTAAAATGACGCATGGAAAAAACTGTATGATGTATAACAGCATATAGGTCAGTAGCTTTAGTGAAAAAAGGAAAGATTTTGCCAAATATGAGCGAGAAAAAAGCCAGGAATTCTTTTTTTGTAGTGCTGCAGCACAGGAATGATTATACCTATGACAACACAATGAAGAACCACAATAAAATGGCTAGATGGTTGTCCGTTGCTTTGACTGTAGTTCAATCTTCAAAAAGATATGAAGTGTAGGATGCAGTCAACATGAAAGTGTACTAATGCACGGAGACGAGGTACTATGCTCGAGATCAGGGTAGTCCAACATCTTCAACACTGTGGGCCACATGGACAAAACAAAGTCAAGTTTGTCACACACACACACACACACACACACACACACACATGCATACATATACTATAATTATAGAACGGACTTTCTGTACGAGCGACGGCCCCATAGAATAAAAATGACCGGCGGGTAGTTGGACTACATTGCTTTAGGTGACCCAATGGTCATAATAGCCTTAAGGTAGCAATACGAGCCGAGAGCGTCATGACACGGCTGTTTCTGCTTTGACAGCAGACGAGCTTAAAAATATGGCGACATTCTTTGACTCGGGTAAATCAACAGCGGAAACGAAAGTGAGAAACTATGCTCTACTAAATAGCAAAATTTAATAAAATCGTTTTGTTGTACAAGTTCGTTTTCCGTTTACTCGTAAGGATAACAATCAATTTGTACTAGGTATCTTACAACACGCCTTTATCACTGGCGATCCTCCCAAAGACTCTGAAGATTCAGGCTGATACAACTCTAGCAATATATATATATATATATATATATATATATATATATATATATAAAATGAAGCAAAGAATACACAATAAAGATCAACATATACTGATCCAGTCGTCAAAATTACACATGCCATTCAAGCGAAACTGTCATTAAAAAGCAACACTTTGTCGAGAAAAAAAATCGTTAACCCAACTGACCGTGACACTTCATACTTATTTACGTGACAGTGTATATGACTCATCAAAATGTGAACAAGAAAGATTTATCGTAGCAAAATGTTAGATCAGATTAGAATTCAAAGATATTCAGCTGAAACCAAGAGGAAACAGACCACCAAAGACTCTGATGTGCTGGTAGATGTGGGTGCACGCTATTTGATGTGTCCTATACATGATATAATATCATAAATATTGAATACAAATTACCAATGCTACAGATCTCCCGATTCCCTGTGCACCAGCACTGAGGACAACCACCTTGCCATCCAGGCGACCCATAATTATTGCTCAAAATGATGTTGCTGAAAAAAACAAAGCATTTGGAATAAAAAATAACACAGCTCTAAATTTTTAAAAAATTCTTCTATTTTGGCCTTTCATGTAAAAAAGAAATGAACTAATAAAATAAGGATAAAATCATTTATTAGTACATGCAAAATAAAGATCATCGTCATCACCGCGATCAATGCAATGAAATGAAATGAATGAAACAAAGTTCAAGTTTAAAAACAACTCAGAAATTAATTAAATCAAAGAAAAAATTTGAATGTAATTCCAGTTTTATTTATTTCGATCCCCAATAAATTCAACAGTATTTATAGTTGCACTGTAAATTATCAATTTATCACATCATTTAATACTTGAATCTTTTAATGCTCAAAACTGGCTTAAAATTTATTTGGAAGTACCTTTGACAAAAGTTAAACTGACTAAATGTACTCGTCATGCGACCGGTTGTATCCAACGTTAAGTCGCCTCAAGTTTGCGCGATCCTAAGATAATAATAATAATAATAATAATAAGAAGAAGAAGAAGAAGAAGAAGAAGCAAAAGAAGAAGAAGAAGAAGAAGAAGATGATGATGATGATGATGATGATGAATATGGACCTATTACAGCGCCAAATCTTTAGAAGCTGTAAGCACTTTACAATATTACAAAAATATATAAAAAGACAAGATTTAAAAAACAAACACCATTACATTAGAAAACTAGAACATGCTGACAATAATTAAGGAAGTAAACATTATTAAGTCTTTAAGTAGTCAAGATAGGTGAGTTTTAATAGTACTTTTGAATGAGATCACAGGGTCCTTATGTCTACAATCAATGTGCAATTCGTTCCACGTAGCTGGGCCCTAGTACGCAAAAGAACGTTGACCGTACGTCTTCGTTTTAACAGTGGGAACAATGAGAATACGAGTGTCGGAAGAATGTGTGTGATTTGGATTTTTAACGTAGCTTTAACAATTTTCAGTCGTATCGCTACGATGTCTGCAGTGTGGCAGTTTATAGTGATGTCTAGCGCTGGGGCATCATGCCGCAGACATGACTTTGCGATGGCAGTTTTTAAAAATAATGGGAATTCCCCAGATGAGAGAGAAGTATTGAAGCTAAACACTCAAGCAGCAGTGAGGTCGGAATCGGAACGAGTTCATATGACTTTTGGGCATTCTTTATCACCACTGTATGTACTTAATCCATAAAGACAAGTTCAAATGCTATTAAAGGTTTCCGCTGATATTCTGTATCACATCTGTATTGTGACGATGAGTCAACTGAAATTGTGTTCTGAATCTTATCTCTAATGGATTGTATTTTGTCACGGAAGAAATTTGCAAACATGTCCGGAAGATCGACCGGAGAGAAGGTCATTGGAAGTGGTGACATTTATTCCCTGACATTAGTTACAACACTGGTAAAATAAAATAAAAATA
Source organism: Megalonaias nervosa (assembly GCA_016617855.1). Classification (NCBI taxonomy): domain Eukaryota; kingdom Metazoa; phylum Mollusca; class Bivalvia; order Unionida; family Unionidae; genus Megalonaias; species Megalonaias nervosa. The sequence goes on from JAECUM010013847.1 coordinate 40,481, forward strand.
GTAACTGAAAGTCGATTCAAGTCGTCTTATTCGATTATCTATTGGAGGATATCATAGGGACCAACAACCAACAGCGCAAGCGCGTTTGATGTTATGAGCCGACAGAACTTATCCATCTTTATCACATGTTTTCGTCGTGAAATTTAGGTACAAATGTACTCAACATGACCTAGAAGCCAGATAAATCGAAATTATCCATTACAGCGTGCTTACTTCAGTGGTGCAAGCAATTAATTATTTGTATACACTCACTTGCTTGGAAGTCGATCGTCTGGTGCATGTATACAGCAAACATACAAACAAAATGAAACCGTCACCCACACACAACACTATTTGTGTAAGTGGACTAGGTCTCTATAAAATTTCTAATGTGGCGAAATTGTCAGATCCACTGTTGGAATACAGCTGATGCCATTAGGTCTCGGTAACAGCCCTGTTGGGATTATTACGTAAAGTCTTTACCGCAACAGAAGCTGCATTGCCATTCTCTAGTATGAGGGAATACAGAGGTATGCAAGTCTACATAACAAGTTCTGTCCGTTCACATTCTAGCGTAGAACCGAACAGAAATGTTTAAATGTACAAATGCCACCTTATATGAATGTAATGTAGCAGGTGCCACAGCAACTTCGGGGGTCGTCAGACTTTCATATTGTCTTGAAATGAAGTGGGTCGACAAAGACGTAGCATGATACCCAGCCTGTCATAAAATATGGCTCTTAAAAACTTCAGTAGGCAAATGATATCACGTTTGAATATCACTAATGCTGATCTTGGTTCCATTATAAGTTCCATTTCGAACATCCAAACTCGACCGTCCCATCCTGTTTCATTCAAAACATGGACAAGTTTATACCGCTTTTCGAGTCGTCGAGTGCTTATCAACTTTTGTTGTGTAACTGACGCAAAATACGCACTTCCTATTTTTGTTATTATTTTCAGCAGTATCTGATTTAAAATTAAACTTGTTTTCCTGTAAATGTTAAATCCGCCATAGTGACCAACCATCTGTGTGTAAATAATAATGCTGAAAATGTAAATTAATACTTAGCTACTTATATACAATGCCAAACGACATTCTTTTTATTGCTCTATTAATGATAAACTTTAAACTTTGTGTCTTTTTCATCAAAGACTAAGTTTCTGAACATGCCGGTTGGTCTAGAAAGGGCGAGTAGTAGATTTTACGCGTGAACTCTAATTGGTCAAATACTGTAGGTAAAGCCTATATCTATAGTTCTAAACGTTCCAAGCAAAAGTGTCCACCATCTAAGCTGCAGGTAAATTAATTTCCGTCAACAACCAATTAACATTGGTGAATCTGGTATTACGTTTCACCCATCGGTCACAATGCATCGTGTTATTCATATAGTAATAACTAAGTCTCCGCAGCAAGCCAACCTGATCTAGATATACAACAACTTTTTTAGACAGCCGCCTAGTTTAGCATGCGCCAAGGTAAACCATTCTCCCTTTTATAGTTCGGCCGCTGACTTAGATCTCCGACAAATATTTCAGAATTCCTATAGACGATTCACTGCACCTATGACAGCTTGACAAACACTCCCCACATCCCTTTCACAATTTGTCCTGATTTGTTTAAAACGCATGCAACCATTCTGTATTATATACAGAAAGTACATTTGACTGCATCTTTAAATTCTAATCAATAAGAAGCATATAATTCAATACTGAAGTGTTCATATCCTTATTTTCTTGAAACCAATGGCCATTCGCACTTCACTCTTTGTACTATACTATACGGTGAAAATGTTTTCTAGACATTTGCGCCGCTTTCTTTCCACACAGTTAACAGGCTGCGCCCGTTTCCACACAGTAACCTGAATCAGCTTAGTTGATATTCACTGCATACAGTTCAGTACATATACTTACCCACGTCTGATTCAGTTTTCAATGCAATAAGTAATGTTACCTAGAAAAGTATGCATTACCTCTAATTTCAAGATGATGCTAACTGCTAAAGGTACCGTTCTTTCAAGCGCACGCTGTTATGACGGATTTTGTTACTCCGACTTATGCACACTACAGGTTTATCTACGCTAGAAGTCAATGATGATTCTTGTTACAGTGTCAAGTGCAAATAGACATAGGTAGTGGGGTCGCCTTACCCTATCAACAGTAGAGCTGTTTCAGTCCTATTTCTCTTAGTGACCCAGACAAGCATATGTAAATTCTCTAAATGTTGGCGCATGATTTAAGGCTGATGAACTTTGTTTCTAAATACAAACCCGGCTCAAATATACTGGGGTGGGGTGGGGTTGGGGGTGGTTGTTAATAAATGAATAGTTTGATATATTTTGTCGCTTACATGAATGAATGAATGGATCAGCGAACTAGGGAACACGAAGACAATGTATTCCATGGCGATACAGATACTCGTGTATCCATGGGTATGCATGGGCGTCAGCATGAATTTCTCGGGTGGGGGTGGGGGACGCTAAGCCAAAAGCATATATGTGTGTGTGTGTGTGTGTGTGTGTGTGTGTGTGTGTGTGTTTAAATAGTCGGAGATGTCCCCTTACCTTTACTCCTGCGTACGAGCATGTATGTATGTATGATAAGAATATATACACTTTTAGAATATGATACACAGAGTGTATAGTTTGACAGCTACTCAAACTGATACATGTACACATTAGGTACCTATCGACCAACATACCAAAATCACAGTGATATGTACATATGAGGAGTTTGGAACAGCTATTGGATATAAGGTCAACGAGGCTCATCAACCAGATCTACACTGCGAAATATAGCTGTCACTTAAAATGACTAATTTATATGGTTCTAAAAAAGAAATTAAAGATCAAACAGTCTACTGTAGCTACGGAAGAAGTAATTACTATTTTTCCTTATCTACTTTAAAAAAAACACTGATAATTTCTGGCACTAGATTTCAACATATAGTTCATCAGACACCACCTAAACACACACACACACACACACACACACACAC
>JAECUM010013848.1:0-38435 GCA_016617855.1 Megalonaias nervosa
ATTTATTCTTAATAATAATAATAATAATAACAAAAACTGGAAAGTAAACGGAATAGAAAATGTATAACCACGTTAGTTGGGTAATTCATGATGATGCCACGATTTATTTACTGAGAGAGAGAGAGAGAGAGAGAGAGAGAGAGAGAGAGAGAGAGAGAGAGAGAATTGTTACGTGTAGGCTCGTACAAAAGTAACAAAAGAAAAAGTGAAGTCAACAAGCTTTGTAAATTTAAAAAAAATAATTTATTTCCCTAGAAAACAAGGTAAAAATGTGAAATAGGACTTACGGTTTGTGAATATAATCCCAAAATTAATCCTAGAATTGAAAAATACAAGTCCTATCACTAAACAGTTCTAATTGAATCCAGGTTCGAATCTCGATGAAGTTCCAATATGGAAGGCGATGACGTCAGATGAAGTTGTTGTTCTGATGGCGACAGTTCCTCGTTGAAACAATTTATAATGTTTGTTTAGATTTCCAGAATAAATTTTCACTGAATGTCTTTGTTGCAGAATTTAAAAAAAAAAAAAAAGAGCACTTGTGTAGTTTTCTAGAGAATATGAATTATTAAATTCCAAAAAATAGACGAACTTCAGAACAAGCTAGCATCAACAATAAAAACCTCTTGAGCCCTCAAGGTTTAAAATACGACTGAACCAGAAAACACTGAGATTAAGAATTAAACCCAAGTAAAACGTCATTTTGACACTCGTGATGGGTCACATGATCATTTACTTTGTCCGAACAGCGCAGTAAAAAATATGTGAATTATCACGTAGGCTAGAATAGCCCTATCTAAGAATCAGATTCCCGCGCTGGAAATGAATTTAAAAATGAAAATGTTTGCAACAGACTAACACGTGAGTCGAACATGACCTTGGTAATGACTAATCATCTTCACTTAGCGTTTACAAAACGTCTCAACCAAGGTGAGCTAAAATACTGATAATGTAATACCTTTTACGTTCAAATCAAGTCAAAACAGACAAGTGATTTTTCTGAAAATAGTCAAATCCCGTGAGAATTATCATTATAATAAAATGTAATGAAACAAAAATAAAATAAAAGAATTTAAAACTAACACACAAGCAATTTAATTACATATTCGTAACAGAATGACTCAGGAGTAGAAGTTTTCCAGAGGAAATGGCTACATGAGAGGACTTTCACAAGGTGACAGTGGATTAAACATAATATACTTTCGTCATTACCCACTCAACAACACTCTTTCTAATGCTTTCAAACAAACAATTCCTCGAATATAGATATTGCAGAAGCAACATTCGGAGTTTGCACAAACATTCATTGCTTCTGCGTATAGATAACTAAGAAAATCAGATGCTTCCAAAGAAGGCGTAAAAAAGAAAACATTTCAAGAATGTTAATAATATATTGAAAGACCGGAAGAACTGCACATCACGTTGAACAGGACTGACGAGAAAACGTTAATCGTATCTAAATATGAAAATGTAGTAGTCGAAGTACTGGCGGAATTAATTGCAGAGGTAGCAGCACCAATAGTAGCAATATAAATTGTGGTGAAATAATTTGTGCTGATGACTTAAAGACCTAATAATGTATCCTTGCCTTAAATATTTACAGCATATTTTCTGTTTCTACTTTCGTGCTGTTTATTTTTATTTTTGTAACCATATCATTATGGTTTTTTAAAAAGTTTTTGTCAAATGTTGTAAAGCGCTTAGAGCTTCTAAAGATTAGGCGCTATACAAAGTCCTCATTACTATTATTATTATTATTATTATTATGACAGTGGCGTTGGTCTTGGCGCAGCCTCAAATTTAAACTTGTTGTTGTTTCTTTTTTATTTCATTCAGATAGGGTACTTTCCATTGTCGGTTCTTCTTCAGTAACTAAGCTCAGCATATCGGTTGTCCTGATGAGTCAGTAGTGCTGCTACATCGACGTCGACTTTGGTTCTATTTTCCAGACTTTCCACTGTTCTCTGGCAGGGTTGGTATTTATTATTGTTGACACTATATATGCATAAGTGTTGCTATGTCTATCCGGTTACTCTTCTATTCTCTCTTTTTCTTTTATGCATTTTGATGGGTCTTCATACCGCAGTTACAAATAGTTTTGCGTACTTACCATTCTCTGTGCCTCTTATTACATCATTTGTTATTGCACATCAGTCTCTATTTTTGTAACAGCACTACCAACGGGCGGGGGGGGGGGATTATTACTTGTAGCATCCAATTAATCTATAGGCCTAGTTAGCCATGACAGTTTCCAATTAACCTATACGTATAATTAGCCATGAAAGTTTCCGTATTCATTAACTTTAGCTAATCATCTGAATAATTCGTTATTCACATCTCAAGCGAGTACTAGATATTGGTGAAACATTGAATTTTGGGATGTGCCGACATGAGTGATCATTTTTGTTTCTTTCTCCATCTACACCGGATGAAGTCATCCACAAGTGTCTTCACGACCTTCTGCTCTGTTCTTGTGGGGAATTGTCACTGTCTATATATCTTCCCTTACATATAAATCTTTAATTCTCCATTTCCGGCATTTTTATTTCTCTGTACGTTTTCTTCTAAATAATGCAAAACATTTCTTTCGGACATCCATCTGCTTTTCCGTAGGTACTTTTTGCCGCAACACACACACACACACACACACACACACACACACACTCACTCTCACACACACACACACACACACACACACACGCACAATAAACACACGCACTTTATTAGTGTAAATTTACTGGGCTTGTCAATTTCTTTTGTTATGTATATTTAATTTGCATTGTTTGCTAGTTTTTTTTTTTTTTTCATTATATGCTATGGGTTATGTAAAATTGCGTTTTGTAGCTGACCTTGTCCTAAATCAAGTCCAATGTCTGCCTGACCAGAATCATTGATTTTTTTTATTCTGCAAATAACTAATACATAGTTTATATTTCTCTATAAGTGTAGGTTTAATACTATGATCACTAGCTTGGTCTGAGTCAATAATATTATGTTTACCATGTTCTTTATTATAATTTTAGTAACAGACCTTGTCTAATTATAGCTTGGATTGTTCTAGCAATGAACTTTTGTCCTACACCCTGGCTCTTCTTTTGTGTTTAGTTTATATATATATATATATATATATATATATATATATATATATATATATATATATATATATATATATATAATCTTGTTTATCTTGAAGTTATTAATTCACATAATAAGATTTTGAAGAAGAATCACTTGTTGTGTTCAGTGTTTGATTTGGACTGAATTTATTTAATTCAAATTATTCTTTTTTTCTAGAAATACAAAGTGCTCTCTTGAAAAGAGACATTATCTGAGAATTATAGTGAATTCAGACAAGAAAACCTTGGATTATATTACTGTGATTCAACAAAAGACTGTTGGCACATCAGTACAGCTCAGACCACTGGAGCATTAGTACATTAGAGAGTACAGGCCATTACAGGCACATCAACACTTACAGTGTTGGAAAATATTTGGAAGTTTATTAAGACCTTTATTCATTATTTGTGTATGTAATTATATGATTATTTGGGATTTAATTCGTAATATCGTACGTTCTTTTTTATATTTTCACTTTGTATTCAGGGGAAATTAATTGTTGAATTTTACAAATCTTATTGTTTCTCACTCTGTTCTGTTAATTTAAGACCGTCGAGTCGACATATTTTATACATATACTTACCTTTTGTCTGCGGCGACCATTCTTTGGGTACTATACTGGACAGTCCGGTTTACAGCTGGCTTGGCCAGTGTAACTTGAGCTCGCTCGTATTCTGAAGATACAGTACTCATTTAGTTATGACGGAATAGGACTTCATATTATAGATCTTATATCAAGGTTTTGTACATCAGAAAAGAACACTTCTGAAAATATGATCTTTGTGTAACTTACGTCATTACGAGATAAAGATGTATAATATACTTTGTGTTGTTCACCTTAGATACATCTTTTCACTGTTGACTAGCTTGTATAATAAAAACGCTTACGGTGAACGCCACAGGGGTTCGTTACAAAGAAAATTAGGAGTATCCGTCCATGAATCATGGGATGGGGGATCTAACTTGTAACAATATATCCCTTGATTCATTGATGGATACTCCTAATTTTCTTTGTAACGAAACCCTGTGGTGAAAGCCGAATTATACATCCGCCCCGCTATTTGGTTTTGTTTTTGGTGCTTTACGTCACAGGGGTTCGTTACTAAGTAAATTAGGAGTATCCGTCCATGAATCGAGGGATGGGGTGGGGTGGGGTGGGGTCAGACCAAGATTGTTACAGGTTAGACCCCATCCCCCATCCCTTGATTCATGGACGGATACTCCTAATTTTCTTTATAACGAACACCTGTGCTTTACGTCACACGGCATTATACATCCGCCCCGCTGTTTGGTTTTGTTTTTGGTGCTTTACGTCACAACGATACAAGTAGGTTAGGCAATTGGAGTAAAGTGCCTTGCCCACGAACACGTAACAGTCAGGTAGGCCCTAGATACTTCTTTAATACAACTACTGACATTGACATAACTCCGCATCTTTGTGTATACGACATGACTGCATCTTTGTGTATACAATTTTCAGTAACATGGTTTTGTTGGCCCAAGGCACAGTGCCTACTGTGACTAATGGATAATATGGCCCTGACTAGACCAGCAAGTAGGTCTCCGCTTTTTTTTTTCTGACAGCGGAAAAAATGCGGAGACCTACTTGTTGGTCTAGGCCCCGACCAAAAGTAGCTGACCCAGACAGGTCCGATGGTAGGATTTGAATCCGCACCCTTTCCGCAGGTGCATTCTATTGGCACAGTTTGGTTTAAAACTTATATTATTGTGCGGAAACCATTTTTCTGCCTTAAGTCTCACTTACCTTGACCTTTGACCCCGAAAACCATAGATCTTTCTATCACACGTGCAAGCTATGCACAACCCTTGTTGGACTGAAGGAAACGTTAACAGACTGCACAGAATGTCAGTCGGACAGACATTATCATAGCATAATAAACTCCGTTAAAAATGGCAGACATATAAAACTGGTGTTATTCAACCACCCACATAAGTGATGGTTAATGACCTCACCTGATTTCTATGGCAATGTCATTTCGTACTCGTGAATGGCAAGGATCCTGGTTTGCTTTAAAATCTCAAGATATGATGAAGGAATAAGCATGCATATATTTGAAAGACACCATTCTATTGAGGCGAATTCCTCATGATAGACCCCAGTTGCTTGGTGTGTTCATTTTATTCTGGGCTTATGTGTAGCTCTGGTGATAAAATCACTTCTTTTTCGAAATAAACGGCTTTATATGAGATTGTCCATCGTTATCAGCATAATCTGATTACATCGTTCTGTCATACAGCTCTTCCCACACAAAAAACAACAACAAAAAATCTTGAAAAACGGGGATTATATTAAAATATTAACTTCCATCTTCGCTAGCCAAGGTTCCATTATATTAACCCTATCTACACCTTGGCGGATCGAGCAGATATTTAGTGCTTTGTCCTAGCGGCATCTGTTGGATTTCATGCGTTGCCTCCCTTAGTATGTAGAGCCAACTTACCAATAGTGTGCAACAGTGGTGCCATGTATATCAGCCGAAAATGGTGGAGGCAATTGACTTCAAAAGGATACTTTGTAAGTATAACATCGAAAGTTGACTATGTACGAGAGAAAAGCCATTACAGGTGTATTTGCTTATTTATGAGTCCATTCAAGTTATGTGCTCCTCTGGTCTCGATCATGTAGGAACAGTGTTCAAATTTGAACAATTTAATTTTGATTGGACAATTATTAAATGCCATTTTGCATTCACTTTTTGATATGCTGTACATACATTGGAAAACTGCACATCCTACCGTATGTTGGCTTTCAAATCATCTACCCCTCAGCGATATAGCGATAACGTGATTCAACCAAAATCACCAGGAGCTAAAATCAAGGCAGTATGGAGGACGTGGCAAAGATGAGATATTGTTTTCCTTCAGAAGTGTCTGTCACGGCGTCAGATCTATGCACTTTTGAGTTGTGATAGAGTTGATAGCTACCAAGGGTACAACATTTTTGGAACTCTTCATAACAAACAAATGTCCAGTGACACTAGCATAATGAGGCACAGGTATTGGGACGGCCGGACCTTTTGCATCATAAAATAATGTGAATAAAATTATCTTGACAGTCGGATTACATCAAACGATTTATGGTCTCTGCTCCTTTATCTGATCAAAACTTTATATTCTCTTTAGTTGGGTTTAAAAATTAACTCTAATGTTTCATCGCCCCTGACAATCCCATTCAAATGTCAGTGGTTATGGCTTTATGTAAGTTTCAACCCTAGTCTGTTCTTTTATCAGTCGTCAACAGCTGTGAGACCCATCTTGTACAAACCTCTTTGAGCGCCACATGATTCTAAACTATAGTAAAAATAGCTAACAGATTAATGCCTTTGATAATAAAAATATCTTCCACTATCAGGCATCTTCATCAGCTGTCCCTTTCGCAGCAGGCATTTCTCGCTCACCAATTGCAGACAACAGTCTTTCAAAACGTGGGTCATCTTCCATGTATTCGCGACCATCCTTAAATCGACGAAACCACCTCCAAAGTGTAAAATATGTAACTTTATCAAAGTTGGCATGGTATCAGTCAGAGAGTACCCTAAGAGCTCTTGGATTTTGTAGTATGTTCTTTGCACAGTAGTATAACTGTTCTAATTATCAGACATTTTTACGTTGTTGTCACTTACCTATGTAATGTCATACGCATATATCTGCTGGTACCCGGCGTTCTGCCGTGTGGTAGCAAATAATTTTTATTGAATGTTATTCTGTCATTCGATTGGCATTAAATTTACTGACATGTTGAAAGAAACAGAAAGTTACAGCAAATTAATTACAACTTTTCAATACTTCACCACCTACTGTAAATTGGTTAGGACCTAATGCTGGGCTCAGCTGGATCTTGGAGTCAATTACAAAAATTAAGCTACTGCATGAGAATTTTTGGGTTTCAAAAGTAAAGGGAGAGTAGTATAAATGTATACACTTATTATTCAAAATTGCTTAAATGTTAGTATCCCGAAATCATCATCTTCATGTCAGAAATGTCAACAGTTTGGATGATAAAAGATAATTTAATAGTAGATGCTTTCATTTCACACAGGGAAATATTTCTCATAATAGGGTGTAACAAATTTTTAAAATGTAGAAAGGGATGTCACAAAATTAATAAAAAAAAAGATTTTCTGAGCAAAAGTACAATCTTGTCACACTGAAAAAAAGACAGATTCACACCCTCAGAGTTTTGGTGTCATACAAGTTCCCGCGAGATAAATATACATTCATCATTATTCAATCGTATAAAAAAAGGATTTTCATTTGGTTTTGTTGCTTCATTGCATGTACCGATTTATGAATGAAAGTAATGTATGCCAAAATTATTTTTTTAAACTATTAATAATAAGAATAAATTCATACAAAACAGAATTGACAGGGTATGTGCTCAGTAAGCATTTATTCTTGGTAGCTCATTCTCAAGGAGTGGGCCAAGAGAGATAACTTAACCACTCCGAGAGAGAGAGCTGTATATCAGAAATGAAGCCATTCAAAAAACACAGAACATATATAATAAATGTTCTCTGTCCAAAAAAATATGCAATACATTCGTAATTTTCATGTCAGGCCCAGTGATGAGAGTACATAACAGACAAAAAATATGGGCAAGGTTTGAGTCAATTTGTTGCCAGGTAACATAAAATAATTTCTGCATTAGATCTCCATACAAACCACACTATTACCTAGTCTTTTCTTAGCCATCTTTCTTGTAAAGCAGGTTTTATAAATTTATTATTATTTATTATATGTCTGTAACCTAAACTGAGAAGAACAACCTCGTATTAGGTAATTTATTCCACCATGATGTTGCATGTTCATCTATTGTACATTCGTTTCTTGTGAATAGTTTAAGCATCCTCGTGTTATCACAGAACGGTTCGGTATTTGGAAATTCTCTTCATAATTCTGAGTCCTTAGTATAGCCTATATTTGGCATGTCTGTTAGTAAGGTCCATACATCAAAACTTGTTGCTGTCAGTTGGCTTATTTTTTGTTTTCTCTTAGAGATCACTTTTGTGTAGGCCTCCATTAATGAAACAATTTTTTTCAATAAAAATTCACAAGAAAATAATTCATCGCAAATTTTTTGGAACAAGAGAGAAGGTTTTGTTCTTTTACTATGCTTAAATATCAGGTAAATATTTAAGGAAAGTCTTTAAAACAGGTGCTAAAAATGGGTTTGCCAAAATGTGTTTGTTGCTCTCTCTCTCTCTCAGGAGTTGAGTTGGTGGCATGCAAAAAGTTCTGTATGAAAAATGGTGGAGGATCATTTATTGGTAAAGTAGGCCTGGTTGTTCTTTTAAAATACAAAATGGTGGCGGATCATTAGTGGCCTCATTTTTTTAAATGAAAAATTTTGGAGGGTCACATCTGTGGAGGGGGGGATAGTAAAAACTGATTTATACGAACAGGGTAAGAATTGCAGGTCGTACACATCCTATCTGTTAAGGTTAAATGAAATTATACATAGCTGAAACAGAAAAAATAATAAAACTGCAAAAAATGAAATGGCTTTATTGATTCTCAAACAATAGATCTCAACTGAATCTATACCAGTCTCACCAATTGAGTAATGGGAGCAGTCACTAAACAACTCAAATCTCTCTAATGTTACAATGAATAAAGATGACAGTCTCAACTTTTATAGTGTCCTAATAGATGCTTCCCAATGACGTCACTAGCAGACGATATTTTGCCCATTTTACCTGGACGATGGGCAACCTGGCAGTTTCTCCTATATGCGATCACCTAAATTTTCCATTTTTAATGAAGCAAAGTCAACTTATAAATCACAAACATAGATACTAACAGAAAGCTTGAATTGCATTCTGTTTATGTATGTAACTTTCGTAAAAGTATCTTGAGATTCAATGAATTTATTTCAACTTCCAAACACCATATAAAGTCAACGGTAAATCTGCCAGCAGACCACAAATATGGCGGCGGATGATGTCATTCGGGAACTATCTATTCATTACTGCAATCAGTCTTCTTTTGCCAAGTCACCAGTTCGTTCTCTTCGTCTTCTCACAGCATCATGTGACACCCTTTTCAAATCATAGGCCTGACCAATAGCAGCCATTGTATCAATGAAAAATGTTGTAACATTCAGTTTCCATCCATATTCACTTGTGGAATAATCATGAGGAAACACGTGGTGGTAATTGTGGAAGCCCTCCCCACAAGCTCCAAACGAAACGATGGGATTTTCCCCGGGGTTGATCCGCTTGTCGTATGGATGCATGCCCCAGATGTGCGCAGCGCTGTTCACAAACCACGTGGCATTCAAAATGGCGCAGTACCGAAGTATTCCAGCTAGACAGAATGCAGTCCAAAGCTGTTCACCCCATAGGTAGTTAGGAATAACAGTCGGTATGACAAAACAGATGAGAATCGCCAAAATCTTGTAGTACCTGAAATGGACATATTTGTTACCTTTTCAACTGTATTAATGTGTTAGTTGACAATGTGATTATAACAAATGTTATGCTTGTTTTCTCAATATCAATACATGTTAAAGTCCAAATAAGAAAACAATTTTCAAAATCCTTTAAATATCTGTACTATATAAATATTTAAAGTACTGTTCATTTTGTATTTTGAAAAGAAATGTGTTCATTCCAAGGTGGTTTCTAAACATATTTATAATACTATTTCAATGTAGGATTGAGGTAAAGATTATTCTATTCGAGTCAAGTGAACGGGCTTTGTTCCAACACTCATGTCTTTTATGGTTTGTTATGCTTTCAAACTCCGCATACACGTGATTCTACTAGGGGTAGGGCAGAAAGAATGTTTTGTTGTTAAAATCTACTGCCTTTGAAAATGTTTTTCTAAAAATTGGAAACAAACCGGTATTTTTACACACTCTATCAGGGCCGTAGAGAGTGATCACGGGCCCTGGGGTAAGAAACACACGGGCCTCTCCTAGTTCTTGTTCAAGCAAAATTTTTCTTTTATAAAATTTAAAAGTTGTTCGGCCCAGGGCCCCCTTATGGGCCCAGGCCCTGGGGATTTATCCCTGGTTGCCCCCCCCCCCACTGTCGGGCCTGCACTCTACACACACATTACAAAAACCAGTTACAACCACAACTGATAACTGGAACTGCGCAATGACTGGTGCACACCTGCCTTAACACGATGTGTCATGCTAATAACAGGATTTTTTAAACTACCAAATCACCCAACAGGGTCATATTTCCAAAATTCACAATTTTTAGTAATCTTCAAAAAAACCACTACATATATGCCCATAATATGATGCATGTGTAAACGGTAAGCAATCCTGCTCTGAGCTTATGAAAAGCTTTCCTTGAGGCAGTTTATACAGCAAATTGTCATTGAGAGAATTACAAGGAGAAGAGGCCAGGTATTCACAGCCACCATCTCAAGTTTAACTTAATTGGCTGACAATAGCTGCCTGTTTAATATGTTAAGTCATTTGAAGACTGTAGTGGGGGGGGGGGGGCGGCACTGTGCTAATTTGCATAGGTGAAATTCACAAAGTGGAACAGCCCAATTTATTTTTGTTTATAAGTAAATCAAAGTGATGCTAGCTGCATGTTTGAAGAACAAAAGTTATTACATGTCATTTCCTTAAATGAGAATGTTTAAGCCCTTGGTATTAAAGATTACTGGCAATCTTGTTAACAGCAGCAATGCTTCTTTGAAGTCGGATTTTCCATATATAAAACCCGAAGCAAAATTATTCCAATTGTTGGACAGGCCCGGCCCTAGGATGTGTGGGGCCCAAGGCAGCATGTGGGGCTCAAGGCAGCAAGCCATGAGCACGGGGCCCCAAGCAAAATAAATTGCATTGCGGAGAAGCGCGGGGCCCTAGGCAGTTGCCTTGTTAGCCTTGCCTTAGGGCCGGGCCTGTTGCTGGAATAGTGTTCAAGTGTGATTCATTTTTGAAGGTGATTCAGGAAGCAATCATCAAAGCAAGCGAAGCCCAGAAAAATAAATTTCAGAACTCCTGGTTGATGTAAATTTACTTTGTGAAGCAGAACAGCAAGGGGGTGCATTTAATTCTTTGCACATACTGGAAATAACATGTCCACATATGCCATTTTAGAGTGTACAACATCCGTCAAAATAGAAGTAACTACCTGTAACATATTTGACACGCTGAATTGTATATTCAAAGTAGTTCTCTTTATTATTGTTCATTATCTTATTTATGTTTAGATACTAAATATTAATTAATCCATGCTCTTCAGGATGATTTTATCTATGAAAAGATTGATTGAAAGACGATACTAAGTACATGCTCATGTTTGCACCGTTGATATGTATTGATAAAGTCTTGATAAGTCTTAACACCTATACTAGACACAGGCATTTATTACTGCTGTGTTACCTGCAAATCCCCCATTAAGCCTGAAAATATATGGCCCCTTCCCGCCCCCAAATGAAATAGTCATTCTCTGATGTGACGCATATTCAATATTCTATTTTGACGAGCATATTTCATGGTCAAATTGCATCAGATAAAGTTCTGACAAAGCTAACATTATGGTCATCAAGTTCTGAAGAGGATTCACTGAGAGAATCAAGCAGGGAAGGTTGAACAACAGTACCATCCAGTCTCTAGTGAGTACAGAGATGAACACTAATGACATCTGCATTACCTTCAAACCCCATATTTTTTTTTACCACAGCAAATACTGCATTTGATAAGCATATATATTGCCATCCAATGGATTTCAATGACAGAAGCTTGCTGTATTTTATTTAATGTCAGTGTGGTTGTGATTATGTGAGTGTTTGCAAATATGGCAATGATATTTGACAATGCAGTCTACCAACTATTTTTCTTTTAAGTGTATTAGATGTTTTGAAGAAAACAGACAAATTATTTTCTTTTATTCAGATTTGCATTTCAGATAATTTTCATTTGGCTTTATGAAAAGATAGCTTGGTCGATTTTGCTCTTTTTGGTCATGCATACTAACCATCCATGGGATCTCAAAACAAACTATTTTTAGTCTAACACCCACCCCCAACACCGTCTGGATATATGAAAGGTATGCTGATGCACAGTACATGCTGAGTATCGGAGTAAAATGTTTTTAAACATAATGGCTGACACAAGAACACATTAAGCTATGAACTGATTACCTTACTGCTGAAACTGAACAGTATAAGGCCAAAGGCAGGATATTTATTTAGGTATTATCTTATTAAAAAGATCAAAGATGGTTCATGATGACTATTGAGTCTTTGATTAAAAATCGGCTGACCATTGGCAAAGTGGAGATAAAAAAAAGGAAACCAACCAAAATATTATTTCAGCAGAAACACTTAAGTATTTAGTTGCAGTTTTTTCTTCTCTTGTTTAATTGTGAGTGTGGTTTTCAAGATGTTTAAACAGGAATAAATAGGGAAACTCTTTCCTTTGTTTAGTTGTTGTTGTTGTTGTAGGGTTTAACGCCATTTTTCAGCACAAGATAGGCTATACATGGTGGCCAGTATAACTGGTGGAGGAAGAACCCTGGAAACCTGGGGAAGAACCACTGACCCACGAGAAGCTACTGGAAGGCTTTCTCACATACCCATGTTAGCCAGCCTGTTTAGTAAATTCATGTCAAAATGCAGAAATGCGTACCTTCACCTAATGTTAAAATAGAGTTGGCGACAATATCAATTCAAGAATGCTTGGAAATCGGTTTAAACCAGTGCAGCAGAATATGAAAGGTCCCAAGTTTGTGCAGTATTTCATACAATGTGGATTTTAAGTATACCAGGGAAGAAATTATATCATCTGACATATGCATCATCACATATGGGAAATCTAGACAAGAAAGTTATTGAGAGCTTGTGTTAAAGTGTGTGATAAAGTGTTAAACTTAATAATCACAGTGAATGCCATTAGTGGATACCAGGCAGTAAACTTGTGAAAAAAACTTTAAATGCTTGTGGATTTTATAAAAATCATTGAACTATGAGGTCTACATTTCCCCCCTTTTTCATTCAATCGACAGTACCCTGAATTGTATTAATTAATTATTATTGTCAGATTGCCACCAGAATGTGATTCATGTGCAAAACTTATCTTATTAAAATAATAAGAGAATATACATTATGAAAAATATTGCACTTGTTTTCAATCCCGTTAAAAAACATACAAGTTATGTAGAAGCCATATCCTGTTTCTGTTATATGAATGCTTGCAGTTGATAAAAAGCTTTAAAGCATGCAGATACTGAAGCGTATCATAGGAGTTTGCTATGAAATCCACCCAAACAATAACTTATTGCTTGTCCACGTGGTCACAGAAAATTGTATCCTCCTTCTAAAGTGAGGTGCAGGAAATGGGCATCCACTGAAGATATTTGATAATGGACTTCTAGTAACAATTAACCATAGCCCTGATTTCTAGCATTCAAATACATGCATATGCATCCTGTTCAATCTACTCTTCTTTATAATATAGAAATGGTCTATTGCATCCATCTGTCCATTCGTTTGTCCATCTATCCATCCATCAAACATGATCGATCAGTTCGTGTTTCACAGTATATAAATAAAACTGTCGGATCTCCATCAACTGTCCTCAGTGACAAATTGGACTAAATTGTCATTTTATAAACCTTGATGCAGTCAAAAGATTTGTTCAATAAAATCTTATATTGCATTGTGACATCAGGTCTCCTGGTTGGAAAACGTTCTGGACCAAACTAATAACAGTCACACTTTACTTTTGGACAAATAATGCCATACCTGCGTTGTATTCTGCAGACTGGATCAGCATACAGGTCTGACAGATCCAGTTGCTTTCCCTTTATACATACATCCGGGTGTTTTCTAACCAGAAGCCAGCCAATGTGAGCGAAGAAAAAGCCCCGGTTGGCATTGTGAGGATCAGCATGTGTCTCTGTGTATTTATGATGCACACGATGATCACGTGCCCATTCTATGATGTCATTCTAAAATAAATATGAAAAAGGAAAGAAAATAGGCCTTGAAAAGTATTTGTAATATACACAGGCTATTTCCATTAAAATTTTGAAACTCGGTGCGAATGTGGATTTCCAGAATTACTGTTTACAAACAGCAGCTATTTCAAAGAGTTAGAGTTTACACTAAATAAACTAAAACTTGGAACATTTCTCATACACGATCATATTTTTCATTGCTTCTCTAAAAATCTCCCAACAAGCTGCATGGAATTAACTTCAGCTGAAAGTCATTTTAGTGACATTCAAGTTTTGGAGCAGTCAGTATTTTTGGAGCAGTCAGTATTTCCTGCTGGGTTGACGGAGTGATTACAAATCTTATTCAGGGTTCAAATATGACACAAGCAAGTTAGCATTTTGCTAGTTACAATCCTTTTATTGCTAGCTAAATGAACTAGAAGTTTCTTGCTAATGATATGTCGGAATTGTTAATTTCGAGCCCTGCCTATTGTACAGAATTCACCCACTCCACCTCACACTGTTTTACAGTATTATCATACTCTACAAAACTCTACTCACAACTTACATCTCTGGTTCCACACAATGCTGACCACTCTTGTAACTTCCTCTTGGAAAATATAACTGTATAATATTCAACATGACCCATATTGCAGCTTCTCAGTAGGAATACATAAAATCAGCCTAAAAATGCCAGCATAAGTGTTAAATAGCCTTGCTCAACAAGACCCCTCCGATGTGCTGTAAAAGACTTCATACAATGTTCAAATGAGTACATGGAGTATTGTAAAGGACTTCATACAATATTCAAATGAGTACATGGATGTGTTGTAAAGGACTTCATAAAAATGTTCAAATGAGTACATGGAGTATTGTAAAGGACTTCATACAATATTCAAATGAGTACATGGATGTGTTGTAAAGGACTTCATAAAAATATTCAAATGAGTACATGGGGTATTGTATAGGACTTCATACAATGTTCAAATGAGTACATGGATGTGTTGTAAAGGACTTCATACAATGTTCAGATGCGTACATGGATGTTTGATAAAGGACTTCATACGATATTCAAATGAGTACATTGATGTCTTGTAAAGGACTTCATACAATGCTCAAATGAGTACATATCATGTAGTAAACTACTGGAGGATGCAAAAATGCAAGAAGAAGAAGAAGCAAAGGCTGCACTGCAAATTATAAAGTATAAAAGCAGTTTTTCTCTTGTATTCAAGTGAGTAAAGATTACATTAGGCTTGTCTTTGAATATGTTACCTGCACTGCTGAGGTCTGCATGTAAGCCAGCAGAATGCGTAGTGGGAGTTTGGCCTTGTACGATCGATGTGCCCAGAGTCTGTGTGAACCTGCTGTGATGCCCACACCAGAGACATAGTACATACAGATGGCTGTAAAGAAATGACAAGAGTTTGACAAAAACTCCAATCATCAATAAACCAACCAGCCAGACAATAAATTACATAATCTATTCACACATATTTATCCTTTCACAATCACATTTCAGAATATATTCAATATACTTCATTTTGCCAAACATTACAATTTGCAAGGCATTTGCAATTCTTTACACAAAGGAGGTGCAAACAGTTTGTAGACATTCATGTTAGGCAGCAATGAGATTAAAATAGTTACTTAATAATGTAAAGCTTCAATGAATAACATCTTAGCTAAGTTTTCTTTCGCAAATAGTTTTTGTTTAAGAAAAGGCAATTCCAGTTAAGCCAGTTAAGATTGGTTATAATACACAAGCAAAGTTAGAAAACCAAGGCTTTTAACTTTTTTTTACAATGCAATTATTTTGCAAACAGAGACTTTGACTTTTCACATGTTTGATGGTATCGCCTTCTGAAATTCAGACCCAGGAGGAGAAATCTTATGTTGTCAGCAAACCCCCCTGTAAGATACAATACCAAATTAGTTACCAGTAATTTGCTAGGATGATGCATGTATTCAGGTTACCAGGAAAAATGACTGTCAGTAAATAACAGTAAATTTAAGATGATTATAGAATTTTTACAAAATAAAAATAAAATTTGATGGGGTGGACTATTTTTCCTTCAACATATAATTTACATACTAGTAACTTGTTTCCATTAAATCTTGTGCACTCTCCATTTAATCTACATTTTCTTTCATAACCTTCATTTAATCTACACCTTTTTTTATAGTATTTTTCATTTAATGTACACATTTCTTTTTGTAACCAAAATTTCATCTTTTTTCCTTTTGTAACCTTAATTTAATCTGTTTCCTTTTTGAAACCTCCATTTAAACTACATATTTTCTATAAATGTAGAATGACCCGAATGTTATTTATATTTAATTTATTTTTTTTCTCCTTCATTATAACTTGTATATAATTGTCTTTTGGATTTGACCTTGTCCAAAATCAAGTTCACTGTGTTCCTGACTACAGACATCGATGCTATTTTTATTTGTAAACTAATAATACATAACCCAAGGAGTGTGGGTTAAATATTCAGATCATTATCAGTAGTGGTATACATATTTATTTGGGTCTGGGTCTAGGTAATTGGAATTCCCCCATAAAAATACCTACCATACCTGAGGTTTACCACATTCCTTATCATAATTTTAGTAATAGATTGTTTTAGAAATGAACTTTTGTCCTACATCCTGGCTCTTTGCATCTTAGTTATTTCTGCAGTCTTGTTTATTTAAGAAATTGTTCATTCCTGCAATATCACCTGTGTTCATTATTTCATTTGGGTGGAATTTATTTATTCAAAATTGTTTATTCACTGGAAATACAAAGTGCTTTTAAATAATATTCTTGGACAGAAACATTAACTTGGAATTAGAGTGAATTCAGACAAGGACATCTTGGATTATATTATTATATTATTATGATTAATTGGAAGACTGTTAGTTCATCATCACACTTCAGGCTACTGGTACATTGGTACATTCAAGACTACAGGCACAGCAACACCTTCAGCACCGGATCTTAATTTGGAGACAATATTCATTTGCAAACCGAGGTAGAATGGCCATCACATTCAGAGGAAAACGTGCACAGCTGGTTAAAGGAAACATGCAAAATTCTGTGTACCAGACATGATGAGGATAGATTCTGTCCAAGTAGATATATGTTCAAAAAGGCACCAGCTAACAGATATCAGTACGATTTACCAACTTTTCAGTTGTCAGATGTATTATTCCAATAGAAATGATTGCCTGCTTTATAATCAAACTCTTGGTTTTGGTCATTTTGACAATTTGCAAGCACAAGCTAAAACATTTTTAACACAGACACCATTTTCAGCAAGTCTTGTGAAGCATTTTCTACATTTTTAATTTAGTACAGTATTTTACTTGAACAATAATGCTTTCGATTGCAAAAATGAATATTGCAACATGTTTTAATAATTTTATTATGCCGAATAATGCGTATATTTAGGAGTACCGGTAAACAAGACGAGCTCTAATGTAACTCTGAGGATGATTGGTCTTACATAGTTATTTTGACAGTCTTTTGTATTAAATTTTTTGCAACTGTGTGAATATCACATAGTTTCTGTTTTAAGATATTAAAAATGTTTTCACACTGGAGATGTGTGAAATTTCCCTTGGCAAACATAAAAACCATTGAAAGCCAACTTATTAAATGGTTAATCACTGCTGTTTAAGGTATGGGCTTTTGGGCTCCTCCTATTGTAACATCCCTGGGGTTTGGGTGATAAAAATGATCTAATTTTGTGTACTCAATGAATAAAAAAGATATAGATTTCTCAAGGAAACCAAATATTTAAAAAATACTTTGAGTACATATGTAGCGACAGGTGCTTCTTAATATTCCTTTACTCGAAGTCTTTAATTAATTTTTAAAAAATACAAATTTTTTTAAGCTGTTATCTGTATATTGATAGACCATGTTAAAGCAAAAATTACAGATGCAAATTCTTTTGAAAATTCTGTTATCTCTCTCGCATTGACAGCCATTCTGTTTGTCAGATTATCAGTTCACAGTGATCTTCATCAACATCCAGCTCATCCAAAATTCATCTATTGCCAGAATCATGATTTAGTTGTATAATTTATATATCAGTGTGCATGCATATGTTTGAATTTGACAGAGTATATATATATATATATATATATATATATATATATATATATATATATATATATATATATATATATATATTTGATGAGTCAGATTGGTCTACAGATCATAATACACCATAATGATACGGGGCCCCGAGTGGCCCAGTGGTCGAAAGCATTCACCGTTACGGATCCCTGCCATCTCACCTGTCTGCGTGGGTTCGAATCTCGGGCTCAGCTAACGGGGGTACATGAGAAAGCTTGCCAGTTGTTTCTTGTGGGTCGGTGGTTCTTCCCGTGGTTTTCCAGGGTTCTTCCTCCACCACTTATACTGGCTGCCATGTATTTTGTGCTGAAAAATAGCGTTAAACCCTACAACATCAACAACAACAACCACAGTGATACATGACTAACTGGAATTTTCAGAGGGAGTGGAAATAAATAAAAGTCGTAGCAAAAGAGTGATAATTAGTGAACTCGTATTAAACAGAATGTTTATGTTGCTAACTTACTTGCCACTCCACAAGTACAGACAGACACATGGAAACAGACCATTTAATTGGGGGGGGTAATGTTCTATTTTCTCTTTTACGTGAAGATTTTTCTTTTTTTTTTTCCAACAAAAATAGTCAATATACACTGTAATAGGTTCTTTGTTTGTTCAATATATCAAATCAAATATATTTGTTGGGAGATTTTTGAGGGCTACAACATTTTTCAAAATAATTCTAGGCCCCACCCACCTGAAATTTAAATGGTCAATCCATTACCTGGACTGATATGGTTATTTGCATATCAAACGGCAGACATACGCTCTAACATGCAGTGACCTATCTGCAAATTTCTCATCGTCCCATGACATGGGTGAAAATCTGCTACAGAAAGTGACAATCCTCAAAGACTGTGCGTTTTTGCCTGTGGTCTGTGATATACAAATTTCATTCTGTGATCAACTGCTCAATCACAGTTGCAGAAAATAACAAATTTAATTATGTAATCTGAAGTACTCTCTATAAAACAAAAGCTATACGTACTCCATAGCCAAGTTAGTGGATGAGCACTAGGGATCAGCGAGATGGCATACACAGCACCGATGTGTAATGCAGTAAACATAAAAACATTCTTCCAAACGATACATAATGGTGGACTTGGCTTTTGCTCATCGAGGGATGCTGATGTTTCCGGTATGATGGCTTCAAGTCCCAGCTGGTCATCTCCTTCCTCTACAATCTCAATGTCAGGTGATTTTGGGGCCATTTCTATAAATAAACACTAATTTCCCAATGAAAAATATAAATAGCAGAGATACATTCAGAAGCTGCAATGTTTCCATACTGTGTTGATTTAAAACTCCAAGGAAAACCACAAATTGCTGACAGGCGACAATGAAACCCAGCTAATGAGTCAGGGTGTCTTGTAAGCCAAACCTAATCATGCAACCTTTGGGTTCAAAAATGTAAGTGTTTCCATAACACATTGCCCATATAACAAGTGCTTCCTTGAAAGGAGGAAATTGTGACACCTAACAAATGTACATATTGTTTCTACTTCTTTTACCAAAACAGAAGATTCGACCTGAAGAGCTGGTAGTTTGGGTATCTGCAGATGCCCGTGAAACAGTCTGAAATAGGTTTCTTCTGGCATCCCCTACATTCCCCACTTACAGAATAGAATGGAATGAAATTATGTCTAATTCGATAGTACTGAATTAGAAGTAATTTTATTCCGTCCTGTTACTGTACTGAATACATGTATCATTTTAAAAAGCAGATTAAAGTGCAAAGCACTGTATAAAATGTCCCCATGAAGCAAACGAGGTGCAAAACCCACTAAGCTACAAACTCCTTAACTGTCAAAGAAGGCAACTCTATGAAGCTATGTTTTTTTTTTTCTTCGAATCCTTAATTTTTGCACTATATTTTACAATGGTAGCCTTGAAATATATTTGCCCAACTTGTCACAACAAATGTGCTTGGTAGAAATAATAAATAAATCAAAACAATATACACACATAAGATATGAACTAAATCTCAGTGGTATAATTTTTGGCCAAACTGTAATACATCTGAGTGGATGAAATGCTGTACAAGTGAAAAAATACTATATGGCTTGCCAATGTTCTTGAATGTATCCCTTCTCTCAAGGTAAAGGTTTGAAGACGAAAGCAAATCATGCGAGTTGAAATATTTCTAGAGAGTTCTGTCAAAAGTAAGAATTTACCAAAAGTATGATCAATTACTCGTGAATTACATACACTGTACAATAGGTATTTTGTCAAAGCATAAAATAAACAAATGCTGACATAAAATACTGCTACAGAATACCTTGCACAATAAAATGCCAAACATAAAAATGCCAGAACAGGCTTGGTGTACAAACTTACAACTAGACCAAAAATTTTTGCATTTACTATGTACAATACATTTTCCTTGCTCTATATTCTCTCTCTCTCTCTCTCTCTCTCTCTCTCTCTCTCTCTCTCTCTCTCTTATATTTCTGTGGATTGTTACTCCTTTCCTTAGATCTTGCTAAAATAAAGTGAACAATCTGTATGGGTCAGTCTAATGTGGTCCATCATACTAAATGATGCATGCACCATGTGTTAAGTATTGTTTGGTCTGAATTAGTAAAATGAGCAATACAGCAAGTGGTACCAGTGAGATGACCAGTGACGATATTAGCTGATACAACGACAATTTTCCAGCAGTGCTGGCTAAGCTACTGAGTGATGACGGATGCAGGACAGATGTAAGACTCGACATATCATAGCTCAATTAAGGATAATTGTATATTTAATATTGGAAGAGCCCGCTTCTTAAGTGCATTATTTACCTCTTTCATACCTGGCCTTCCTAGCCATCATTTTCTTCCAGCTTGTTGTGTACTGCCCACTTTGGATCACACATTTACATTGCTCCTCAAATTGAGCTCATACTGAACTTTTTGACACATCTTAATAAAAACGGTAACTAACATAAAGATCTACAACTGTCATATCATTTTCCATCCTCTCTTAGAAAATTGCTGGAAAGCAGTTTACTTTTGCAAAACAATTATTTGATTTGTGAATTTCATTCAAAGAACCAACATTTCATCCTGAGCACACAGTCATTTCGCAGAGTTTCATAACTATAAGGCATGTCCACTTTATCTGGGTAGTTTCTAAATTTGTTCATGTATCATTTCAAAATTAATTAAGGTGCCCGTGGCTTCTACATGTCATAATTTGTTCACCATTTTTCCACAAACAAAACAAGTAAATAACAATGACGTACTAAAAGGTATGTATGTGATTAGAAAAATATATATTTGCTGTTGCAGTTCATCGTAAATCCCATACATCAGTGAGAAGGCATTTCTAAAAAAACAAATGCTATATTTACTGCATGCATGTACTTCTAGATATATACATTACTGCTCATTTTCAGTTCTATTGGTCACCCACCAAATCTGATTATTGCGATCTGGTCTCAATTGTTCACAATACGTTCTCTGTTATCAGTTGCTTATTTTCGCTACTACTCGAGAACTCCTTGGAAAAAAGTGATGCTTGAAAACTGGCATTACAGTTCATGGCTGTCATGGTGGCCATATTGCAAATCTTGTTATCAGTACTCCTTCTGAACAGATTGGTTTTTCACTTTTAGTCCCAGATGAAATTGATGCCAATCTGATCTCCAACCTGGTTATCATAGCAGCTAACTTGATAATGGAAGTTAACATAACCACATTTATTATGATATCTATATGGTCCCAAATGAAACTGTTGCTGATTTTACCTCATCATAAAACCAGATCTTGTTGTCTCTACTCCATCTGAATAGATGATCATTTTGGCACGACTCTTTGCACAAAAAAAACCCAAACTTCTTATGACATGTTAATCATTCAAGATGAAAATGATGACATCAAGCATTGTGGCCTTAACAATATTCCTCTTTGCTATTCTTCCTGCATGAAAGGTCTTCATTTACAGTCTGACAATGATATTTTTGGCTTTGCATGAAGACGGTGCTAATCTTTAACTCCACTATCGCAGACATGGCGACCATCTTGAAAAATTTTGCTCATGTTAATCCTCCTGAGAAGATGGTCATGTTGGCATGAGCTTCCCCAAAATGACTTCTTAAAATAATGCAAATGGTCTAAAATGAACATGCACTCAAGTTGTCATCAACCATGGCGTAACTCTCTAAACATCTACCTCATGAAAGAATGTTTCTATCGACATAAGGTTTTAACTAGCAGCGTGACACTATTCCAGTTACTCTGTCTTACAGTACTTTCAGTACTTTGATATTTTATTGCGTTCAATATAGCATGTAACATGTGCTCAGTTAGTGTCTAACATATATTAAGAGCAATATCTGACTGCGGGACGCCAGAGTGATGCCTGTACTAGCAACTAAGAAGTGAACTTAATGCCAGGGTTAGAACCATATGTAGACTGCTATAGGCAAACACACTTTATGCTTGGGTTTCGTTTTATGACCTTAAAGCCTGATGTACGTGACTAATTTTCTGGTGCATCATCAATGCATGATTTAATGTGCACACACTGATAATGATTTTGTTGCACTTCAGATTAATAGCAGTTGGTCGTACTGAACTGTACTAATGTAATATAAACTGCTTATTTATTGCTATGCGTATGTTGCAAACTGCACATTACAATACATCTGGAACAAATATTTTTGGAAATTTACCTGTGATACTGTCGTTTCTATGGTTGTACTGAATGTGTCATAAATAATATTAGAGATCTCAATCCAATTATTAAAAGTTGGTGCGTTTTTTTTCAGTGTAAACCTTGATACAGGCATGGCAAGGAGAGATGAAATGTATACTGAGTTACCTCCTATTTCTTGTCTCAGGTTGCGCACAGTAAATGTAATATCTGTGATGAATTAAAGTTTGTTATTGTTTCCAGCAAAAATATATACTCAGAAAAGTTTCATTTAGGTGGCGCTCTACAGTTTCCTATTTTGCATAGGGTTAGAATTTTAAAGAAAAAGAAGTTCCCGGGGGGTTTCCTCACTGGTTATACTGGCTATTTAAAAAAAGACATTGTATATCTTAGGTACTGTTCAAAGAACCTTTAATTCCCTTTATTTTGGTGTATTATTGATGGGTGTAATATGGGTTATACAGAGTATACAGCTTGGCCTTACTCCAGATGTGCACCTTTCAAAAAAGTGCTAGCTCCACTTGGTCGTTTTCACTTCCTGAACTTCAGAAGTAAATTGTAAAAACAAAAGAGCCGATAACTTTTTTTTTACATTTTATATATTTGGTAATTTATTCATTGCACTTTCAGAAGCTGGTATTGTCTATTCTGGCATAATTCATTTTCCCTATTTTAATAGCTGCTAAGGATAGTGTACTTGATACAAATTCAGGCTGATTTTTGGAGCACAAGGGAGCAGTCATTTTAGTTAGCAGTGTGCTAAGATCATTTACAATTTCCAAAAGCACAATATCCAAAGAAATATCAGCCACATGACATCAAAGTAGCATAGAGGTATGCTAACATTCTCTCCACTGTGCATGTTTTATATGCAAACAACTTCACCTTACATACATCACTCTCTCAAAAGTACATCATTAACTTAGTATAATTTTTTAAAAGCTGGAACTGATGTAAAGGGCTAATTTTGCTCAGCAGCACCACCCTACCCCCCCCCCTCCCCGGGCTGGGGCTGGACCCAAACCTGCAACAGGGAGACCTTAAAATTGTTGTCTGTGCCAGCAAGCCTCTTAGGGGCTGGTTCAAAACGGGCCCCGTCATGCTTGGTAAAGAGCTGCAACACGGCACCAATGATCTCCTGATCAGAGTGTCATGGCAGTGTCTTACTATACTTTCGTGTCCTCTGACGTTTTTTTCAAACAAATGCCACACACTTCCACTAAATTTATGGGCTGTAGTATATCGCCACAAGCTAAATATCTATTGTGTCTTCTGACCAGTTTCCGCTGCTACCGAGGACATGAATGCCGACACCAACAACGACAAAGAGCTTCTCATAGGTCTGCTATTCGGGCGAGGTTGTGTAGAAATCAGAAAGCTTAGGCTTGTTGCTGACTGGGGTCTCATATTCATTTCCGCCTGTCACCAAGTGGACGACCTTGCTGACATCTTGATAAGTCCTTTTGACATGCTGTTCACCATGTAGCCACTCGTCGAGGTCATTAGGAAGAAAGTGACCATCATTTGGGCCCCCGGTTTAGCCCCATATATGGCACTGGTTTTCGCTACCTCCTGGTACATCATCGCCGTTATACCAGCTATGGACAGGGGCTGTTCAAGGTATCATTTTGCTTGAATGGACGCTACAAGCGAGGCCAGGCGGTCTTGTTGAGCAGCTATCGCTTCATCAGAGGCGGAAACCACGGTCAGCTGCCGTTGTTTGTTCCCTGAACAACACCACCCATGTTCATGCAACAGGCTGCCTTCCAGTCCACTGAGCAGTTAAGTGATGTCCCTCATTGGTTGCCATGAAACCTAATATAGCTTGCAGTACACTTGACTCTAAGCAGCTGGTAGGAAATGTAGCCAAAAATCCCCAAGAGTTATAACGTGGCTGGTAATATAAAAAACAAGAAGCCACCACATTAGCTGCTTGTGTGACCTCCAAACACTTGGTAGACCACCCACATGTCTGTGTGGAGCAGCAGCTTGCCAAATCTAGTGTCTCGCAGAAACATGTAAACCTCAGCTCAACGCTGTTTCTATGACATTGTTTTCTTACAGCATGTTCATAAATGAGTCTTCGTCTTTTGTACAATAAACAGGACCACCCAAGAGATCTACTCACGAACATAATTGGCAATGGCGTAGGAATTCTGCATGATGACCTAGATGCTGATATCCAAAATTCCTTCTGATGTATTGGTGACTGCCGTTTCTTTATGTCTAACACTTAAAATGAAGGCACAATTGCCATCGTACTACAAATTTTGTCTTTAGTCCCTGACAAGCTGTCGCTACAAAGGTCTTCCAGGCAATCTTCCAATACTCTAATCTGTTCGTAATAACTGGAAGGCGAATTGATTAATTGGGTTTCATCTTCCATGGGTGGCTCTTCTCCGTAAGCACCAGCTTCTGTAATTTCAGTCTCGCCCACCACGTTTTGCTATCGCACATATACTAGTGCCAAAATATATTGTCTTATTACAATGTCTCCTTATTGCAACAAGCTAGTCCTCTTCTGGTCACTCCACAGCATCCTTGGCATGAAAGGAACGCAAAGCACAATCGTGATCCTTAATCCTAGCACCACTGGGGGCAAACGAAACCCTAAGTGTCTGTTTTCCTAAACTGACAGCCAATGATGTCATTTTCCCTGATACCTCAAAGCTGGCCTTCACAACTGCCTTGATTGGCAGAAGAGTAGGACACCAATCTGATGATTGCCAAAATCTTTGGCCAGATCATAATCTAGAAAATAAGGGTCAAGGTTGGTGGAAATGAGGTATTCATAGACATCAAGGTTCACCAGATCAAGGATCTGTGCCCATTCCACGTATCTATAATTAAAAGACGGCGTCAGCAATATTTTGTATCTTAAATGAACATAAGAACCGGTGGAAATACCATCGTTCGTGATCCTCTTTTGAAAATTGACAATAACTGTTCTATTAAGGAAACCTCTATAAGGACCTGTGGCCCTGGAGTAGGTAATGTGAACTAACCCCAGTACGCACATGGTACTCCGAGATCTCATGTATCTCAGAGCGGAACAAAATTTTAGCAGCGCTAGGCAACAACAACAATTCTGGTATCCTCATCCCTAGTAAGTCTTAAAGCAACCACCATTAACATCATGGATTTACTGAAGAATGCAATGCCGCAACCAGGAGGAACAGCATCACACTCACAGACCCAATTGTCATCTCAACACACTCTCCCAATTACTTGGCTTTGAGCTACACACGATCTATATATATATATATATATATATATATATATATATATATATATATATATATATATATATATTTATATATATAGCATGCACAAGGCACCCTACTCCAAGTTTCATCTGACCCTTGCCACCCTATTTTTGATATTTGGACATTTTTGTTAGGGTGTAGTGTCCGAGTCCATTGCCTATCGAAAAGTTGGAATTCGCCGACACCATTTAGGGTAGCCGCTTACTAGCCGGCCTAGCAAACTTTAACGACCTTTCATCGAGATATACCTGCATGAAATCGATAGGAATATGATTTATTTTCTCAGAAATAGCGAGTGTAGCATTCGTTATATCTTTAATCCGCCGACAGACGAGATGCAACCACAGCATTGATGAAATTTGACCTGGAACTCGCCATTTGCATTCCGAGTCACATGACTACACAAATTCTCGCAGCCTACATGTCGATAACATCAGAGGTCAAACAGTCATGTGATATCAACAATAAACCATTTCGAACGTTGTCTGTACATAGAATTCGAAAATATTAATTAAAGGTCACGTAATACTTGTACATAAATATAATGCACACTTAATTCTCAACATATTTATTCTGAGAACCACGACTAGAAACCTTTCGGTATCGCAGCAAGGTGGAGAAAACGAGATTCGTGAAGTACTAAGCACGTATCAGCGATGTATTTTGTTGGTATCACGTGACTACCGCATTGACCTGTGCTCTCCGCTTGTTGAATCTGTTTTTTTCCAAGTTGCTGCAACATTTACAGATTTCAAGTCGTTGTTTTCAGAAGAAATATTTTTAGAAGTTTATGTTCTTTTATTTTTCTATAAACGTTACGTGACTTTCATTTATATGTTCGATTTATTTTCCTACAGCAACATTATAAATGGTCAATTGTTGATATCACGTGACTATTTGAACTCTGAAGTCATTGACATGTAGATCGCGAGAATTTGTGTAGTCATGCGACTCGGAATGCATATATATATATATATATATATATATATATATATATATATATATATATATATATATATAGTCGAAAATAAAGAAACAAAGGACCTAGGTCTTAGCTACTAATATTATGTACGTTATAATTAAATATAATGTAAAATAGTTGGAAATATGTGCTAGCAAGTCCATGTGATCCATCCAACAGCCCGAGTGAACTGAGTAACGCTACAGAGCGGGAATCATCCTGATTTGTCAGCTTTTGAAAATTATTCATAAGAAAAACAAAACCTGCCATATTTATATGGTTAACATGTTATTTCTTCTACTATAATTATTTACACAACTAATTAATATGTAAAGATTAAATTCCAGATAAGTATGAAAAACTGTCTACATGTACGTTCCAGTGCATAAATTCGACACATGCATCATTACGAACTAGATATATCAAACAGGGTACCATTTTCCGCTTTTATATATATATATATATATATATATATATATATATATATATATATTCTGTAATGAATATACTTTATTAAAGTTTCAGAAGCTCTATTGTCAATTATCATACACAAAGATACTTTTAAAGATGTATTATATGGAGTTATCTCCCTTCCTCCATACCATTTTATGTCTTGAGTGAATATCAGTTGTAATAGATGAACGATTTCTTTTAAGCATCATGCAACTAATGGAACAGGTTCTTTATGACATTCATCTTAACATACTACAATTGTCTGAAGCATAATTTGCTCATGCTTGTTGGGCATGCAAGAATTTTTTGCACTTTACTAACTATCGAGAGAGAGAGAGAGAGAGAGAGAGAGAGAGAGAGAGAGAGAGAGAGAGAGAATGACGAGCCATTAGGAAGTGCTGGACATTACTAATCAGTAAACATGTTTTAACATGTAATTGACTTGATTTTCATACTTTTTGGCAGATGACATTGGTGATATTTCAACTACTGGGATGAATATGTCTTTTAACATCTTCTTTGTTATAGCCTTTCTCCTTTGCATTGATTTCTTTACTGATTTGAATTTTTATAAATAAAATTGTGTACTTGGTTACTTTTGAAACATCACAATTATCTAGCACTGATCAGCAGACTTCTCTTATCTTGTATAACAGAATCTCTACACATATTAGAGCTGGCATTGGTCAGGTACTTTCCTCCGCAATCAAGATACTCAAATGGTAACACACTGGAAGGTATTCCAATCTGTATAATAAATTATTAGGGACCAGGGGACCCTAATAAGAAAAGGCAAAAATTCTACATATTTTGTTTTTTATAAGATACATATTTTTGCTGGGAATTTGCACAAATACTGGTATATTGGGTTCTAATGGGGGTATGAATATTTCTATAGTTTAAATGTATCTAATACTAGGTGTGCTGCTCTTTTGCTAAATATTGTCTTTGAATTCAAAGTACATAGCATTAAAGGTGATAATCATGGTAATAGGCACATTTTAGTTGTTAGTATCCCGGACTGCAAAATGACTTTAATGTTGTCCCAGCCTTCTATGAAGAGATAGCAACGGAAATTACCAATGTACATAATGAAAATATCATTTTAGCAGGCGATTTAATCTTAACATGATCCCCACTATAGACACTTATTATAAAAAGCTGCAAGGCTTTAAAACAGCATAAATAAATGTCAGTCGAAAGTTGGTACTATCAAAAGTCGGTACTTACGAGTACTAACAGGAAAACCTGTGGATTCCATGTACCAACTCTAGACTGCTGAACATTGTAGCGGACGAAATGGGTTGCAGAAATAATAGATTAAACGGGGGAAATTCCCAACTAAAGAGGCAAGTGGTACAGAGAATAACAGACAGCAGATCCCTGAATCCATACGCCATCTTTTTGTGGGCAGATCCCTGAATCCATATGCCATCATTTTGGTATGATGTAACATAGTTAGGAGGTTTTGAACAGACTTTGTGTTGCTGAGTACTAAAAACTGTACTCATGTACAGAACAGTTGTTTGGTATATATTATAGGCAAGAAGCATATGACGTATTCAATTTTATCTTAATGCACGTAAAATATTATATTTATAAGTGCAAATATTAATTCCCATCCACAGATATCACATTTTAAGCAAACTTTAAACAGCAGTTATTTAGTAGAAACATACAGCACTTTTAAGCGTTCTGAAGGCAAAACCTAGATAAAGAAATGGATCACTTAAATGTATTTCTGTAGAGCAAATTGTGTCTTGATAAAGCTGTGATCAGTGTATCTTGCAAAGACGCCATGTAATGTTTCTATGACTTTGTACCATAAAATAATGTAATGTATATTTTCTTTCTTTCTTTCCTCCCCTTTTATTTGACCAAGTAAATCTATGCAACTGTTATCAGCATTGGGAACGAATATAGACTATTTTCATACTGAACCACATCTCTCTCTCTCTCTCTCTCTCTCTCTCTCTCTCTCGATTTATCTACTTATAGAATGATACTTCTGTGCACATTTTGTAAAGAGGTGAATTCAGAATTCTAACCTTGGCATCTCTATATATGTGTCTGGTACCAAAAATAATTATATGTAAATAAAGCCGTAGGGGTGAGACCAGACATAGACAAGGAACAGGAATATTTAGTGCTGCATCCTGTAAGCGAGGGTGGACACTGACAAGAAATACAAATCACTTGTGAAAGAGTGCCTGTGCCAACTTGGGGTTGACATGACTGCTACTCTAATGCCGACGTGGTACTTGGCGAAATGCATTCTGTAGTAACCTTTCCTACTGTGTATGTAGAACCGTCAGTCACTCGTCTCGTCAAGAAAGAAAGAGCATCATAGCCGAAAAACACGTGGCACTCTGCTGCATCACAGTAATCAACCATACATATTTTTTAAATCGTTGCAACGGCGCAGTAGTTCTGACTCTTGGCAAGCATGTCGAAGCTGATGTTAGACGAGGGACAATTCTAAATCTCTAGTCGAGTTTTTGTCTCTTAAAGTTAGTTCTTGTTAGCATCCTCCATGATATCACACATCTTTCCATCAATACCCCCTCTGGCCACTAACGTTTACATATTCTGCTCACTCTTCAACAAACCGTTTCAGTATATTTTTCCTCATACCAAGAGTAGAACAGTTAGAAGATGCTATTCAGAGATAGCGGCTTAGCAGCCTCATTACTCTCTGGTCTTGTTGGGGTCTCCTGTGGTACATTCTTAATAGCGTCGCTTTCAGTTTCACATAGTATTTTCAGAAACGTGTCCATCTGATTATCACCCAGATACTCCAACACTAACGTCTGCTTATCAGTAACGCTCATCGCCTGGCTCTTCTGTTGCTCCAGGTTTCTCTATGTTCATAATGTTCTGAATCTTTTCCACATACATTTATCTGCTTACTTCTGGACAGTTAATTTAGTTATGTTTTATTAGTCACTGTTATATTTGCTTCGAGGTGAATAACAATGATTCTGCTGGTCTCCAAATTAGTGCCAGAGCTCTCATCTGCACATTAATGTTTGCCATGCTCGCATCATCGGGTAGGGCATTTAAAAAAAGTGGAGCATATATGGAGACTTAGGCAAGTGAGAGCGGTGGACGGGCCCTTACATCTCTAGAAAGTCTACATTTCGTATCTCTTCCTGGTGGAAGCCGCCTCGCTGAGAAAATTAGCTAGTGTCTCCACAAACAGTCTGCACTGGGCCCAACCACACTCTCACTTTACTATTGCTTCGTTTCATGAGGAAGAAACGCAGCCATGGGCGACATCCACGCATAGCCGAGTTAAAAATCCCCCTTTTACATCTACTACTAGAGATTATATATATATATATATATATATATATATATATATATATATATATATATATATATATATTTTTAATAGGGTTTCTTCAAACCTGATGAGGAGCCTCTGAGGCTCATTGGATAAGGAGTTGGGCGCATAACTAGAAGGATGCAGATTCGATTCCCACCACTGCATCAAACCGGATTTGGTGCTTTTACTACCAGATCTACATAGGAAATACTTCAGTGGTGTAAACAATTATAACAAGAAGACATGGGTCTGCGTGTGGCGCCGACAATCAAAGAATTGATTCAAACTAAGTATGATTTGAAGTTATCTGTAACTAAAACATGAACAAAATGAATTGGGGATTGTTTTGGCAGTAATATGTAACCTCAATCAATAAGTTGCTGTAATCTACGCTATGATGGTACTTGACGTATGCGTTCTGTTACTTGGTAAAAAAGCTAAATGTATATGCACTAGTTTCTAAAGTAGTATTTCCAAGCCTCTTTTCCGATTTCCAATTACTGGTGTGTGTGTGTGTGTGTGTGTGTGTGTGATTTGGATATTTAACGTAGCTGTAACAATTTTTCAGTCATATCGCTACGATGTCTGCAGTGTGGCAGTTTATAGTGATGTCTAGCACTGGGGCATCATGCCGCAGACATGTGGCATCATGTCCCACCCAGTCACATTATCCTGACACCAGGCCGACCAGTCCTAACACTAACCTCTTAATGCTGAGCGCCAAGCGAGGCAGCTGTTAGTACCATTTTTATAAGCCTTTGATATGACTCGGCCGGGGATCGAACCCACGACCTCCCGCATCCGAGGCGGACGCTCTAACCACTAGGTCGCCAATTACTGGTGGTAAGACTATATTCACAAACCGGAGCATGTTCTGATTTCTACCGTGATGTGTCATTAGGCGTTTCACTTCACTGAGCACGATATAAATTTAACAATGTCGCCAAACCGTAAAACACCAAACCAAAAATATCCGAACTTAAATTAAACGAGGCACGTGCATGCATTGGTTTAAAGACATGCCAAGTCTAATATGTGACAAAACTATTTTTCAGTTCGATCTGTATACGTTGCGTCAAGGTGCGAAAATAAAAGTAATTTTGCACAGGCCTTTGAAATTCTCTCAATGTAGAAAGAAAATGTCAGAAAAGTCTAATACCGATATAAATAATAACAACCATATACCGAGTATGTATCTCGAGGTAGGTCTCCGCTTACATTACAACATCGTGGTGGGGCTATAGGATTTTTTTTCTCTGACATTTTCTTATTATAGTGATAGAATATCAAAGGTCTGTGAAAATTTGGAAACTAACCTTAAGTATTCTTTTTCCTTCTTTCAATAACGTTTCTAATTCCACATCACCTTAGCGAAGTCTGCTTTCATTCACTGTCGTTCGATTTGTGCGATTAATGCGTATTACATAAACATCAGCTGTTCATGCACCACGTGACGTGGCCTATCCTAGGGCAATCTAGAGCTGAAAATAGCATATTAACGGAAAACAAACCTGGCGCATGTATAGTTCAAGTGTACCGTATTCATCATCCAACGTTATTATATTTGCCTGCATCAAATTCGTGGCATTTAAATGTGAATCGCCTGCCTTTTTGAAACACAATCGGACTTTAAACGGCATTATTGCTGACGGGGAAAAGTATGATAGTTCGAAACGATTGTTTCACTATTACTACTACTATTGTTGCTGCTGCTACTACTACTGTTACTACTCCTGCCATAGATCAACAAGGGTAAATTTTATATAACGTAAACATCCAGAGAGTAGTATCATTAAGGGGCCTTTGGACCGTTCTTACTGATATGGGCCACAAGCCTTCTATACCGATGGCTTCACCTTAAATCACACGAAACTCCATGATTCACGTGAATCGTGGAGGATCTGCACCCGTGGGCGCTAACAAGGGAGCTTACTCTACCAGTTCAATGTACAACTGTAGCTGCCTTCTACTGTGATTATTTATCGCACTATACTTTAAAAATATATATTGCGGAGATTGTTAATCTGTGAGAATATATCGTTAGCAGAAAATATTTCACTAAAATAATATTCTTTGAGATTATTTCATATTGATTATGACTGTATTCTATACCACATATTGTCTGAGAATACTGTAGCCACAATATGTTTCACTGAGATTGGTGAGAAATTATTATAACAGAGAATTATCGCAGCATAATAATGGCAAACAGTTCTTAGACTGATGCGTATTGTGCTTTTAAATAATTCGTGAGTATATCCCATATTGGGGTATATTAATAGAACAATGGAGTTTGCGCAACGTTACAGTAAAGATTAAATCGCTGTTCCGCTTAAATGCATCATACAGATCTGTCAAAGAGATTGAAAAATATATGATTGTTCAAATACATATCAGACCGCTCAGGTGGCCTAGTGGTTAGAGCGTCCGCCTCGGATGCGGGAGGTGGCGGGTTCGGTCCCCGGCCGAGTCATATCAAAGACTTACAAAAATGGTACTAACAGCTGCCTCGCTTGACGCTCAGCATTAAGAGGTTAGTGTTAGGACTGGTCGGCCTGGTGTCAGGATAATGTGATTGGGCGGGACATCATGCCACATATCTGCGAGACGTCACTATAAACTGCCACACTGCAGACATCGTAGCGATATGACTGAAAAATTGTTAAAGCTACGTAAAAAATCCAAATCACACACATCACAAATACGTATCCTGAAGATATTGATATATTAATCGACTTAGGAATTATCTTGGAAGCAGAACGAGTTAAACTTATCTTATAAGAAAAAAGTCACTGAAAATTCTTTATATGATATATTGTGCAGGAAAAATTCGTAGACGTTAAGTAAAACACTCGGTGTGGTAATGAAGCGAGTGAATAATCTTCTGATAATAATGATGACAATGAATAATTAACGAATATAGCAGCACTAATGATGATCAGCAAGGGTAATTAAATGGATGCCTTGAGTATTATAATATATGGAATCACAAACGACATGTTCTCGTAAGAATATGAAATTTCTGGAAGATGAAGAATTTTAGCGAATGGCGCAATGTTATGAATTTTGTACAAAGATTTTTACATTCAAAGGCACATAAATGATGGAGTCAGTATGCAGCAGTGCAAGATATTTTACGTCAACGGGTGTAATTTGTACAAGCGGTGGTCATTTCCAAGTTAGAATAAAATTTTGCACTGATCATCGTGCAGTTAGTTGGCAAAACAATGAATTGGAGAAAATGATATTCAAACACAAAAAGTTATTTGACAGTGACCTTCAGGGTATGCGGCCTGGTGAAAAAGTTTGTTTCCTACAAACTACCATAAGTTTGGAAATTACTATCACAGATAAAAAGTTTTGTTTTTACAGCGAATGATCCTACAATCAAATATCCACTGAGAGTAGTTCTACAGCCTTTCATATTCGGTGAGGAGTACATACGCCTGAAATTACGTACAACATCAATCGAAAACATAGGCTGATTATTTCTATTAGAGAATACAGTTTGCAGATATATAAGAGGTTCAGTGACATTAGGACACAATGAATGCAAAGATGTATGCTTTGAAAAATATTAACTGTTTTGCAGAACACGCCATTACGAATAGTGCAAATCGCATTTGCTCGCGTTATATGTTGGTCAAGGTGCTCGACTAAGTCTTAAATGTGATATCAGAGTAAAGTCGTATAATCAGCTTTGCTAACCATGTGGATCTATCGCGAATATCATCGTGCGTGCTGTCAGAGTCATTGAACCTATGATTGTAGA
Source organism: Megalonaias nervosa (assembly GCA_016617855.1). Classification (NCBI taxonomy): domain Eukaryota; kingdom Metazoa; phylum Mollusca; class Bivalvia; order Unionida; family Unionidae; genus Megalonaias; species Megalonaias nervosa. The sequence goes on from JAECUM010013848.1 coordinate 34,599, forward strand.
AACAGCCGACGAATTGATTGTAAAAACACCAGATAACGTCGATCGAAAAGATATAGAAGTCAACGAAATAATATCCAGGATTGAAGCGACTGCAGTTTCTTTGCTTTACATTTGTGGACAAGAACGGGCATATGATAGATGAACATTGACAATACAACTGTACATTAGAAATCGACTTGATTTTAATATACTGACAATAGAACATGGATGCATAATGCCAGTACATGTTATTAAGGCAAATAAAAACAAAGCCGTTTACATGAAATATCATGGAAATGGGCTTGGTGATGTTGTCCAATGACTGTTTACAGGTACACCTAATGTGTTTGCGGCCTTGTCTTCGAGCGCTACACCAATCGCTAAACAAGTTAAAATGAGAGTTGTTGACAGCACCAAAAACGTTGCTGTAGATAAGTTGAAATATCTAGGCCTGCAGGCAGTTCTATCAATTCGAGATCAATTACGACGAAACGTGACTGGACAACCATAGTTTGAACCAAAGGTGATTGCACTTCACTTTCATCAACATCAACAACCCCTAAAAAGAAATACCCCCCCCTCTAAAAAAACCCCCAAAAAACAATAAATATAAACGTCCGAACCGGTCAGTAAAATCATCAATGAAGCCGCTTGACAACGTCTAGTTGTTCTGTTGCTTGTACATGCAGTAACGAGAAACGGATTACGGTTGTGAACTAAGCCTGGACACGAATGATCAAGCCACTAAAAAATATTAGTGGAAACCGGTAATGTATAAACAGTGGCAAAATTTGAAGAAGTATCCGATCCCGCGTTTGACATGAAAGTGCCTTTGAAGATAAATTGAAGCAAAAGGATTTTCAGTATTATTCATACCCGACAAAAGATCCTAATAAAAACGACCGAATTGAATTACAAGTGCATGATACGTCTCGGTTTTTCTCCCGTGTGAAGCTTTCTTGGAAATCGACGGAAAACGTCTGCAAAACATCCATGCTAATCCGAATTTCGATCTTGATGCCAAGGTTGCATTTGTCAACAAGGGATTCATGGCGTTGTTCAGCAGCGTATGTTATTTCATTGATGGAAAGGAAATCGAAGCATGTTTAAGTTATCCGATTATCGGATTCGCCATATACTGTGGCGATTACGCGAGATCTGCTGGTCCGTATATGCTGTTTTAATAAGAACGCCAGCGAACATACTGATCATTAACAGTATATCTCGCACCAATTAAATCCCGCCGCTTTCGTGAACCTGCAACCCCCTGGTTTGCCTCCCTTGCCGGATGCTGCCAGCACATGTATGCAAAGTGCAAACCAGAATCGTGGTGGAATATTTCCATTCCTCGCTGCCCTTCCAGCGCTGTTAGCGACTGCGATTCAAACGGCTGCAAACGCGGCTGCGTTAGGGTCAGTCGAAGTCGCATCTTGGATGGCTTTGAAAAAGGCGATTGGAGGCTGCATAGCACCTCGTAAACGATTGTAAAAAGGGAAAGATCTTCGACTACCGGAACGACTTGCAGATTGCCCTCAGGCAGAGGTCTTCGACTTCCCATTACGACTCGCGAAAGGCCGCGCGATTAACTAATCTTAACTAACTCATGATGATAAAATCAGTCAAGCATTTCCGAGGTGTCTTAATGCGGAATGAACTTGCATCTATGATCCCACGCACAAGGGAAACCGGCATCGTTATATTGGATTCATCAACAGGCCCTGTCCTGGGACTCTTTGGGTTGCATAGGTGATGGTACCTACTCATCTATTATATTTTGACTCGCACAGGGTTGCAACGCCACTTGAATTTACTGACTATTTAACGATAAGCAGATATAAAGTCCTATGCCGTTACAAACTCGTTTGGATAGACCAATATGTGGACATCTTGTTCTTGAAGCGTTACGTGCACTCGCGGATAGCAAAATTTTCTCAACTCCAACCCCGCAAGTACTTAGTGATTTTACCTTTTGGGGGGGGGGAGCACCAGACAGATGCCCCCTCCCACTTACCCAAAAATAATTTTTTTTTTTATGTTTTAGTGTATCCCCCTTCGAAGTGTTGTAAGTGTATTTACTTTATAAAAGAATTTTGTTTTTTTTAAAAAACCAGATTTGAAGTGGGGTATTTTTTTCCCTAGTGTTATCTAAAAGATGATTTCCTTCTCCGATTTCATTCATCAGATTAGAAAAATTCATCTTTTTATTTTCAGTGACCTTTGCTAAGGGTCCCTATGTCCTGTGTGTGCTATATGTGTAATGCTATATTGTGTGTATGCTATAGATGTATATGTAAGGACAGCTGAATAAAACCAAATTTCCTTTTGAGATTTCTTATACATATTGATGAAGATATTTTATTTAATTTTTTAAATTTAGAATTTTGCATGAGAAACGGTGTATTATTTTAATAAAATAAAGATCTAATGTTTTTTAGTGAATGCTATATGTGTGTCGTTTCTTATTTCCAATTTTAAAATATAGGAGGTTGGTATTAAGGCCATTTTTGCAAGAAGTCATGTGTCTTTTTTTAATTTTCTTGACACACTTCTCTTGACAAAGTCTTAGCATTAGTCCATACACTCCAAGGATTTATAAGCCAATTACAAAAGTTCAGAAGAATATTTATATAAATAAAGGTTTTTGTTAGTCCTTGTTTCCTTTTTTGGAATCCATTTACATTTAGTATATCCCCGTGTATTTTGTACTGTTTGTCCATTTTCTGCACATGAACTTTTCGGCGGCTCCTCCCCCGGCCTTCCCACTTCGCGTAGCGCCTTGTGGTATAGCCCGGTGGCGTTTCTGTCTCCTGCTTCATCCATGTACAGATTCCCTGTCCCTTTTCCCTATATGCAGAGATTTACAAATAAATTGTTAAGTTGATTATATTAGTTTCTAGGATTCCATTAGCTAAGAGTTGATTAGTACATTTAGTAAAAAAAAAAAAAAAGAAAAATAAGAGAAGAAAAAAGTGGAGGACCCCTCCTCCCCTCCAAGTTCCCACTATGTAGCTAATTATTTCCTTTATTGTTTTGTTGTCTACTTTAATATCTATGTTAACTAACATTTTGTTGTAAAATGTTTGTTTATTTTGTATTTGTGTAATTATTTTATTTCTTTCTTCCCTATTCATTTTACATTCTGTGATTACATGTATCTTGGTGTAGCTCGTTATTTTGCACATGGGACATTTTGGTATGGTTTGTATCATGTGTCTTCTTTTGGCTACTTCCCCTGTCAACCATACATTGTGCAAGTACTTAAACATCATGCTTTGTATTTTTAGAGACTTTATGTTTGTCCAATTTGTCCATACCCTCTCCCAGTCTACCCCCCAGTTTTCATTTTCCACTTTGCTCCTTACATTTTTTGTTGCATTTTCTCTAAGCCAGTTATATGTATTTTTATTTTCAGTTTCCCATATTTCTTTATTGTCTCTAAATTTATACAGCAAATCTCTAATATAGTTAAATTTTCTTGGAACTATAAGTTTTTTAGTTGAGGAGTTATTTTTATGTATATCTCCCCTGTTTCTAACGATAAAACCGAACCAGTATATATATATAGAGCCTCCCACGGAGTCTCTGGTTTTGCACTTAAGTATTTAAACCTATTAATTACGTTGGATTGTTTTATTAGAGTTGGGTTAGGTAGCGCTAACCCTCCTCTTTTGTTCCCTCTATATAGGGTCGCTTTTTCAATATAATGCATTTTATGGCTCCATATAAATGTAATTATCTCGTTGTCAACTTTCTCCAGCTTCTTGTTATCAAGGTCTATAGATTTTAGTATATAGTTCAAGTTTGAATAAAAATATGCTTTGGCCACTTGGGTCCGCTCCATTATACATCGTGGCGTTT
>JAECUM010013849.1:0-25464 GCA_016617855.1 Megalonaias nervosa
CTATTTTTCAGTACGTCGTTTAGATTTACTCCCCGCCCCGCCCGCCCCCCCCCCCCCGTTTTGTAAGACTTATTTTTAGATTCTAAATGTCAATTGGCCTTTACATTACCAGTCATCCTCTTTCAAAAATTCTTTTTACAAGACTCAACAGTTGACAAGAAATGAATTTCTCCCTTTACACCCGAAACCATTGTGTCTATTACAATTCTAAGGTACCGTAAAAATAGGACTCTAAAAGCATTATAGACTCGTGTAAGGTTGTGAAACTTCCAATGTGGAGATAGATACATGTATATCACGTGCAATTAGAACAAAGTATATATTGGAAGTTCATATAATGAATCTTTAATATCCGCCTGGCTTTATTCCAGATCATCGTTTAATCAGAACTATATGTCGCCCACTCCCCCAAGTTTGCAAAGGGGGGTGGTGGGTGTATAAAAGTCCAAAAAGTGATTGAACTTCTACACAAAGATTTTAAAATAGACACTTCAGTTTACTTGGCTAAATAGAACATTGAATGTAGGTCAGGGTCATGGTTAATTCAAAATGCTTATTTTAGCCAGATATATTTTGTACATAGAAGGGTTCATTTCAAGGTAAAACATGCCCCTTTCTTTTAATGAGAATTTGTTAACTCTAACTCCGATTTATTCGAATGTTCTCTTGTTTCTCAAGGAATTCCAATAACTGTCAGTTCAAATTCCAACGTCCAATCTGAAACCATCCTAAAACTTTATTTCAACTTTGAAATTTGCGTGGAACGGACAATCACAGCATCGATAAAAATCGATTTAGATATAATGACGTAAAATCGACCTGACAATTAGGACATCTGTGAAAATTGATTTATGCACGATTGATACAGCCATGATGATTTAAGATCGGTTTGCAAATGACAATTACGACATCTGTGAAAATCTATTTAGACATGATGTTTAAGATCGGTTAGCCAATGGCAATCGCAACATCTGTGAAAGTATATACAAACATGTTGATTTAAGATCGACCTGCCAATGACAAAGCTTAAAAGAATGCAACCAAAAAGTCCTAAGAAGCCAGAGTCCCAAAAGCTATACTTCCGTATTACCTTTACAACACATCAGATATGTAAAGATTATGACCATTTTAAGTGTCCTTTATGTAACAACCACTGCAAATTTAAGAAAAGAAAAGAAAGATTACAAAAATACAGACTTGTTATTCTGTATATTAAATATACCTCAAAAGATGTCAAATGTAGTACGCAGCGGTCTTGAAACAATCGTACTGTCTACTACGTTAACGAGGGATACGTTTGAAGAGACTAACAATTTTATCTGCTTTATATTGACATATCCGTCTTTACAAACACCGAGCATCAATGGCAAATTGAAATACAAACGCATAAAGTAAATAGGATGGAGATAGTAACCAAATTTAACAGACATTCAACAATTTGGCTATGACGTTACTCAGCCGTGAATATTTCATTTTCAGACAAACATATAACTGCATTATATTAAATTATGGAGAAAACCAAACCATTTTTTTTTTCTCCTATTCAACTGTTTCTGGTGGACATTTCTGATTTTTAAAAAATTTACATTATTTCAGATGGAAAATGTAATAATTTGTATCAAAACGTTTTAAAATATTGTCTAGAGTAGCTGTATCTTCTATAATAGGCTGAATATACCTCCTCGTTTGCTTGCACACCCACCCACCCCCCACCCCCCATTGATTTTAAAAAAGGAAAGCACAAATCAGAAAAACGATGCACCGAACTTAGTTCATTTATTGATTTATAATTTCAAACCTGATTATGCCCAGAGTTCCCCTAACACCATATCGTCTGTGCGTTTCATTCCAAACGGAAGTTTTCACTGTAAAAAACGACCTTGATCGCCGGACATTTCCAGTTCCTGGACAAGTCCATTGTTAGAAAAGGGGTGGATCTACAACTACTAGATGCATGTATACAGAAGATAAATACTACGTCGTCTGCTTCCGACATTTACAATGTCGAATCAAGCAAAGGAAAAGATTGATAACTATAAATTTGCCTTTCACATGGATTTAACAAGCGGTGTAATTTCTATGTTCGTGTATGCAAAAGGATATAACTCTAAACTGTCAGCATTATGGTAATTTACGGAATTATCAGGCAGTTACCGAATATGATGAACTACGTCACTCTCTTGTCTGATGAAAATAGACTCGTCCATTGTTAGGGCCAACCTGGTCACAGTTAGGTTAGAACTTATAAATCAATAAATGAATTGACTAAATTCCGTGCACTTTTTATCACATTAAAGATTTCCGTTATTGAAATCGGTACGGGGGTACTAACAAACGGGGAGGTATATTCAGACTATAAATGTTTATTGGAATTACTGGGTACCATGTACGTTATGAAAACGCGCAGCGAGCGAAATGTCAAGTACATCCAATTTACTTCGGTTGTCGGAACTTCCTTCATCGTTACAGTTGCATTTTAGAAAAGATGTGGTAGGCTTATAAGTGGTGCACAAATTTAACCTACCGATGCATTTTGGGATATATCCAACCCAACGTCCATTATTGCAGGTCAATTCTGTGGATATTTCTTCCAAATTATACTCATATTCATAAGCATAACTGTAGTCATCATCCATTGGACAAGAAATCCTTATTGTGTCTCCACTCTGGTATACGGCCTTGACCGGCTCATCTTTGTATAGAAACTTCTTCAGATCATTCAATACACATTCGGCTGAAATAAAAATTCATGCATTTCAACTCAAACTCCATACTTTTCAGCTATAATATGTGCATCAAGAATTTCAGACATGTACTTTAACATTGGAATAGGAAGTTATGTGTTTATTTCGGAAATTAGTTTAAAACCTCGTGCATGCACTTTTATATATGTTTATAAACAATTAAGTTATGAGATTGAAGTACAGTATGTCATATTAAGTATTATTAGTCTATTAGTGTTCTTTTTCGAGCCGGAAATACATGTGTTCCTACAGATGTGCTATTGTCCTTTTATGATATACGCATACTATCTAGATAAATTCAAAACTATACCTGCTAGATTAGGAAGATGTTGCGGAAAAATGTACATTGACTTTCTTATCCAGTTAAATTCCTGCATTAGCGCCATATTTGCTACAAAACAAAAGGAAAGTTCATATGCGTTTATATTTGATGCAAGACTTTGACACGGACTCAGACATAATCTAGATTGTGCACTGCTTCAGCAGGATGCAAGTTATATGAAACTAGTGAATGCAGGTAGATATACGGAGCAAACTCAACGCATATTACCCTGTAAGCTAGGAGCTGGCTTTCCTGGAAATATTTACTTTCAGCACCCTATGTCATTCAACTTCGACCTAAAACATAAACATTGTTTATTTATGCTTCAAGATCTTTCAACTTCTTCTACGCTGATTTTGGCATTGTGCGGTCATTCATGGTGGAGGAGACCAATGACCATAATCAACCGATCGCAAAACAGCTTCCTTATCCAGATCTCATGTAACAAAGGACCTCTCACACACTGTCATATATTTAATAGCTGAAGCTAATAAGAGATTGTGACTGAAACTGAGCAGACTGGTGAGTCCTTACCTCCGCATCCAACTACCTCATCTGATTTATCCAAACAATCCGGAAACCCGTCACACTGGTCTGTAACATCAATACATCTCCCGCTTCCACACTTGAACTCCTGGTCAGAACAGGAAGTAGCTACAACTGAATAAATTCTTTTGCATGATTGCATATTTGATTCAAAATGTATGAACCGAGCTAATCAGCTAATAATTCCCACATTGTCTTAACCAAAATTTGAAATTATTCAGCTAGTTTTAAAACAATGATATGGATTAGCCATTAAGATATAATTTATTACATGACATGAACTGATTTTGCTAAATTATCTTAATATTTGTACTTTAACTTAAAATATTTAGCAGTACATGGAAATTAACATAATTTTTTTTTTGTTGTAGCGTAATGGTGTGATTTTATAGATATATAATAAATAATTTCCTTTAAAGCGTAGTAATGATTGTACACATTTGTTATACAAGAATATCCTTTCGTTGCGCAATGATGCGATTTTATACATATATAACATCAAGCACTTGAGATGAAATTTTCATATGCTATGTAAAGTTATGTAATGATAAACGTGTACCATGAAACACGGTGAAGTCCAGGAAATTCCAGAAAAATGTCATAAAATTTTGATACAACCCACTGCTGCTGGAGTAAAATAAAAAACTGTTGAAGTAACCATAATGATTTGATTGCTTTAAAATAGAAAACCCAAAATGGGGGACAATAGTTTAACCTATTAAAATTTAGCTTTTCGGACTCGGTTTTACACCGACAGTAAGATTATACAGTGACTGGATGAAAACGATAATTATTCCTCTTGTGTTTTACCGATTTTCTTCTCTTATAGGAAGAGATACACAGACAGAAAAGACTAAAAGAATCAAACAATCCCAGGGGTAGTAAAGTTAACATTCTACTGAAGAAGGTTCGATTTTAAAGTTTCGTACCTTATAAGGGGATTTGACTTTTAAAGAAAACTATTTTCCTAGATTTTTCTCACGATAATGCTAGATATTTAAATACAAAAAGACCTTGTCTGTCTTAGGTATCGTGAACAAAACCTTTAATTCCCTTTGTTTAGGTGTATGATTGATGGATTTAATTTGGGTTGGAGAGCATGCATCTTGGCCTTACTGCAGTTATGTATATGTCATAAGACTGTTAGCTCCATTTGTTCGTTTTCACTTCCCGGTGTCTGACTTAAACTGGCAAGCCAGTATCATAGGCCTGTAACTAGTAAGTCTTTGCCTCTCCATTGGTTAGTCAGTTACGTCATTCGCACAACGGTATTAAACGTAATTCCAATCGTATCTAGTTTGGACACTTCTCCCTGAGCCGCAGTGATTGATAGCTTTACATCAGCCCGATGCATCATGGAAGTAAAAGGAGATTCCATACTTTCACTAAAGATGCAAGATGATTTTTTCGCTCTCATAAGGACCGGAAGTGTAACGTAATTGTTAGCGAATTTCACATTCGGACCACCTTGACTATTTCTGCGAAACAAAAATATCTCTCGAATGTATGTCAACGCAGTCAATTATAAAAAAAATTTACTCGTTTTCTTCGACGGAAATTTCGTCGCAAAAGTAAAACAACCAAGAAATTGCTGATGAACGAAACAGATTTATGCATGCGCAACTTCTCGGTCAATCCTTGCTTCTTAAATAGTTAATGTGGTCTGAATGACAGCTATCGGCATACATTCGAGACATGATCCATGGGACTGACTTCGAAGTTGCGAACGCGAATTTCAGATCATAGTCGAAAAAACCTGGCAGAGAAAGAAACTGCAATCGATTCGGACCAACTCTTCTATTTCTACGATAGTTGAACTGACTGAAAAGTTTCTGATTAAAAAATAACTCGATGGTTAGTCGGAATGATTTATAGTGGCAGATATCCATTTTCGCCGCCTCGGTCAGTCTTTGTTTCGTAGATAGCCGATGCGACCCGAATGGTAACTAATGGCAGCATTTGCAATTTTGAGGTCAATCCTACGGATCATACCTCAAATGTATGTTGAAAGTTTCCATTTGGATCATTTTGGCTATTTACGAAACAAGTTTTCACCGAGAAGTTCCGACAGATCGAACTATGTTTTCCATTTGGATCCTCTCGGTCAATCCCACTCTCAATACAAATGCAGAAATAGCCAGGGTGGTCCTAATAGATAATGTTTCTTTCTTGCGGAGAAATTTCCGGCTAACAAAATGTATGATTTTTCTGTAAATTACTATACCGACAAGCATTCGAAACAATTGTAGCCTCTCAGAAATAGCCGATGTAGTTCCGAATGCTAATGACAGCAATCTGATCAGAACGTGGCTCGGCCATTTCTATCAAGTCGAGATATAACCTACGAAGTATTTGTAGAATTATACATGCATTTGATGAGTTTGGTTGTCTCCTGCAGTGGAATGCACAGCATATTTTGCGACTGCAAAGGCCGGCAATGTTCTGATTGTGACTTGGTTCCTCCAGCTGCCATATTGTATCATGTGATCAAAATTAGTTCCGAATATAGTTCTCAATGACAGCGAATTACATCCGATGTTTCTATTTCGATCTGAGAGTAAAGGTCGATGATATTCCATTTAGGCAGCTATCGGCATACTTTCATGGCATGATCCCTAAGATTAACAGAGAAATTTCTAATGATCACTTCCTGAACTAAAACAGGTTAATTAGGGAGAAAAAAAGAAATAGCCGAAAACTATTTTCCTTTTTAATTTTGTGTAATTCATTTATTGCACTGTACAAGTTGATATTGTCAACTCTAGCAAAATCGATATTCCTTAATCTGTGAATTGCTAAAGATAGTACAATTTTGATTATTTTCAGTTCATTTCTCGAGCAGTTGGAAAGAGCTTTTGACCAGATGCCTGCTTTAAACAGCATGTTGTTTCCCGAATACAACATAAAAATTAATTTCAGTCACTGTATATGAAAGTAGCATAGAGGTATGCTAACAATTTCTCCAGTGTGCATGATGCAAATGCCCACAACTTGACCTAATACTTGTCCCTGTTTCAGATGCACCTACTCTCTGTTGAGAAGAGCCTCCAGATAATAGCCTGGTTTAAGTTAACTCCCCTGGCTTAATTTCTAATAACTCTCAACCATCTCTCCTTCTGAATTTTATTTTAATGAAGCGGCAAAATAGTCGGTTTTATTTTCTTCTTTTACCTAACCGCGTGTCTCGCGTTCTCATGGTACATCTGTATTGATAGTCTTAATTTTATGTTTGAATTGTTGATTAGCTGATTGGCTTGCAAAAATGGTTTGTGACTGGATGAATAGTTGTTATAACAGTTATACATTTTGTGTAATAGCTACGTTCGCAGTGGTGGCACAGTGTTGTATAATCCATATTATCAGTTACAAACGATTGTTGTTGGGGTTTGTGCTGTCGCTGTTTTGGGATATTTTTTTTAGATACAAACAGGTCGACAAAATCCTGGTGTTGTTCTTTTTTCTGCTAATCTTTATGTAGAATTTATACGGTTTATTTGAAACATTCGCCTTGTGACCTCGAACGCACAATGAGCACTCTATCGCAGACAGAAGCTTTCGACCACTAGCAATATTTATTTGCACGTTAATTTGCAGTAAAGAACTTTCGTATATTAAAACCATAGTTGCAGCACACAACTTGTGTGCATTTCATGCTTGTTGGGGTGTGCCACGAAAGTTTTGTAAATGGAAATTGAAATAGGAAAGAAAAAGAAATTAAAGAAATAAACTTACCCACTAAAACACATCCAGCGAGAAATAATATCAACATCATGTTCCTTGGATGTAACATTCTGCATCGTTTCAACTGTGAAAAGTCAGACCTCTCATGTCACCAATGTGCCAGAACCCTTTACATATTATTTCATGCATAATTATCGATTCAGTGGTACATGTGTAATTCAAACTACAGTGTTATTATTATCCGGACATAAAATACAAGAGACAGTATTCCAATCAAGCATATCCAGTTTTAGCAATTGTAAAATAGCTTGTATCTTTAATTGTACAAGGATGGTAATTTTTATTGTTGTTTTTGTTCTTATTTTGTTTTTATTTTTTAAATTATCAACTGCGCTTTCAAACAAATCTCGGTAGTAAAAAGGTTGCATGTTTTGTTGAACATTGAACCTTGGGAGTAATGGGATCGCATTTCATATTTGACTTGAATTAGTCTTTTCCGTTATGCATTGCATGTATACTAGAAAAACACAAGCTGGGGAGTTTTTTTTCAAACAAGTGTATCTTATTCGGAATGTATTATAAAGTTCATGCTCATTAATCCACATTAAGGTTAACAGTTATTATTTTTATCGCAATGCACTTCCTCCATTTTCCTCCTCCCGATCCTCTTTACATTCATCGTCGTTGTAACAATTATCATCTACTTTAACACCATCGTCGTCGTCCTCGTCTTCGTGGCTGTCATCATTTCTTCCTCAGTCACATGATTTTCCCTATCTCTCAATTTTTACACGAACTATGAAGAAAACAATAAAGAGATAATCCGGATCTTACATGATACGCAAACTCGTTTTGTGCCATTGCTGTTCGAATGAAAATGTTATTTAAGGATTTTTGTGTGAAATCTCTCTCTCTCTCTCTCTCTCTCTCTCTCTCTCTCTCTCTCTCTCTGTAGATGTTCGTTGTGCACAAATGTTATACAGACACATCAATATAGTGCGTACATTAAATTGTGTGAACAGTTTCATCAGAGCAAAATCTAATTACTTGAGTGCCTTGTAGTTATACATACATTTCCCTTTTGCACTAATTCGTGTGATGTATGCCATCAAAAGCATATCTTTATAATACTGTCAAATACGGATGGTAAAAAGAAGGCTTGTTGTTTACCGTATTCTTAAAATTGCTTGAATCTAGGATTCCTAAAAGACTGTTTAATTATTCTTAAAATTGCCTGCATCAAGGACTCCTAAATGTTTTATGTTATTTCTTTAAATTTAAAATAATACCAAAGACTTATAAAAATGGTATTAGGAGCTGCCTCGCTTGGCGCTCAGCATTAAGAGGTGGTCGTCCTGGTGTCAGAATAATGTGATTGGGTGGGACATCATGCTACGTGTCAGTAGCGTGATGCCCCAGCGCTAAACATCGCTACAAACTGTCACACTACAGACATCGTAGCGAAAAATTGTTAAAGCTACGTTAAAAATCTAAATCACACACACACACACACACACACACACACACACACACACACACACACACACATTTCACTATTTCAAACACCATCAAAATATCAGGCGCGGTAACTATTTCAAAGTCAAGAACATAAACTCAGCTGAGATCTCCAAATTAAAACAATTATACAGCTTGTATAAATTCATTTATAATTTCACTTCAGCTTAATTCGATTAGAAACCAATACGCATCTTACGGAACATTCTGAAGTAGTACTTGATGTTATTCACCAAACTGACGCATACTGTCGACGACCAACCACTGAACATTCATGCTGGCGGAGTATGCACCATCAGAATGTCAAGTCAGGTCACCATGTCGAATTTAAGAAGTGAGAATAAACAGAGAAAGAGGAAAATATCACTACTTAAAGCAAAACATCATGTTTTACAATAGTTTTTTGACTGCTTCATCTTATAAACTTGACTTCAACTTAGATGAATTTGTTTTAAAGATTCACTCTGTAAAAGCCAACTTACATCTGCTAGGACTGAGAATCAAACTGTGTATAGTACTTGTGCTAAGTTTTAGGGCGTCTGTGTTTCGTATTCAGTATAAACGATCTCAAATTAGGAACAAAACCGCTTGAAATTGATCTGAAGCCGTTGGACATTCGAAAGCTCGATCATGTATGTAAAAGGTTTAACAGCAAATCAGAAGATCTTTTCTATATGGTGCTGTTTAAATATTAGACAGTGAAAACATGTAAAACTGTAATTAAACAAGTGCAGAAGTCCGATGAAATTAAGAACTGATTTGGACATCGTTTCCTGATTCGTAGAAAATATGACACCTAAACAAGTTGCTGGGTCTCACTAGCCATAATAAGGAAAGATGATTTATTATCTCGAAACAAATTCCGCCATATGACAGATTAACTCCTAGTTTAAATGTCCGCCATAGGACAGATTCAGTAATAAGTTTAAATGTCCACCATATGATTGATTTAGTCCTAGTTTAGATGTCCGCCGTATGACAGATTCCTAGTTTAAATGTCCGCCATTTAATTTGTCGAGTCCTAGTTTAAATGTCCGTCATATGATTGTTTTAGTCCTAGTTTAAACGTCCGCCATATGATCATTGAGTCCTAGATTTCCAAAATTGATAAATCAGCTTTTTTAAATGAAATATGCTATGTTCTGTACTTTCAAAAATTGAATCTTTTGTTAGCTCATTCGTAGTTTAAAATTTTTGTTTAATGTTTTGTATTTTGGAATTGGACTGATTGGTTTCATTTTACATACAATTTCATTATTTCTTGAATTCTCAAACTTGATTTCTTTCTTACAATTCAGTTGTGTGACAAGTTATGACAAACTATATATCCTCGATCTGGATTCATCGTATCGTTTTGTCCTATTGCGCTGTGGCAAAATGCTTTCTTTTCGTAACTGTGACAATGCTTTTGTATGCTGTGTAATGCCTGACACCTTATCTCTACTGTCTAAAGTATTTTTACTGCAATGAATGTGCACAAAATCAAAATGGGACAGCATGAGGACTGTCCTGTTTGTCATCTAAGAAGTTGCCAATTATGCTTTACCAATAATGCGAGTAACAAGAAAATTTTGTTTATTGCATGATGTCTGATTAGATTAATTGCATTGGAAAGCCTGGGGTAGAAGTGCTGAAATACAGAACAACGGAATAGCCACTGAGTCAACATCGACGGAACTCTGAATTATATATTTAATGTTTAACATGGACTGCCAATGCTACATTCCGTCGATTCTCTTACTACTATTAGCTTAAGACGATGGTAGACCCAAATACGCTCAATCTGAATCGATAGTAAAGTAACCTCTAGACAACAGAGGCAAGAGGCTGCGGGTTGGAGTTGGAGAAAACAGTGTTCAGGAGAATAAAATCATCTGCTATACACAGTCATTGACGAAACTTTGAACATGCACGTGCTAGCATCGGAACCGAACTTGGTCCTGAGTAGGAGTGGACGAACATGACAAGATGACAAGTGGTTGAAGCACTATGCTATTCAGAGCTACCTATGCCAGTGTCAGTCTTATTATTACCAGAGAGAGAGAGAGAGAGAGAGAGAGAGAGAGAGAGAGAGAGAGAGAGAGAGAGAGAGAGAAAAAAAGAGAGGGAGAGGGGGAGGGAGGGAAAGAGAGTGTATGTGTGTAAAACATGCAGATTGAACAGATGCACACTGGTTAGGTTACTATTTATTGCTTCTATCAACTATCTAACAAAAGGCACGAGCTAAAATTGATTTAGGGGTTAATACTGAACGCAAAATAATATTTGTGTATCAAAAGTATGACTATAAGGTCTTAGACACACCTATGCGATGTATACAGATAATAATGTTTGCAAATATGGACGTATACACATCAATGCGATACATACAGATAATAATGTTTGCAGATATGGACCTAGATGTATCCGTCCGATAGCTACAGAAAATAATGTGTGCATGATATTTCCAATCAACATTACATCATGTTCCGGCCCCAACATCCCTCTCCCACATCGGCATCCAGTACATATGTAACCTCTATAAACACCAACCGTATGTAAGTTGAATCACAACATAGAACATGATCTGCCGTTGCACAATGCTCTTGTTAATCAGGGTATATGTTGTTTGTTCTAGTAACTTCTCATGACAAACTGCATAGGCCCAGATCCGCGTATGCGACAGTAGATCTGGATCTGTACAGTTTGCAATTTGTACTGAATGTATAAGCGAGTATAAACTGTTTGAATATATTGCAGCCACGCGAAAGCTTTTGACTCGGTCTTTCTGGCGTTTTATGTGATAAGATTAATAATTAAATGGACAATGCGGAACAATTTTTTAACATGCATCAGATTTGCTGAATAAAAAAGAACTTATATTAATATATATCAAATCGAAGGTAAATATCCCTGTCCAGGAGACGAACGAGAACAATTGGAGGGTGAGGGAACAAAATCATTTCTTGACATCTTTGAACCGAAAGACCTCAATTTCTTCGTGGTACTTGTGTGTTAGCAACAATATATTTTCCGCAGGAGCACAACACATAGTAAAATTGTTTATAAGATGTGACACCTGGCACACCTGAAGCACATTCCCGTCAGGGGTAAGTTGATGAATATCCCCTACTACGTAATCAGTGACGTAGATCTGGTCGTACTGATCCACAGCGACCCCTGTCGGCCACTGAAGGTCGCGATGGCAATAAGAGAATATAGCTTCTCCTGTCAGTCGAAAACAAAACAAGGCCCTGGAGGACACCGAGGTTTGCAGAACGTATGACTTCCGTGGGTTGACAAGCACGTCGTTGAAGTAGCCAAGATTTCTACCGGTTGAATCTTTCTCCAAGTGTAGGATCTCATTGCCTGTTAAAGATTCTACAACACCAAAGGAGTATACATCTTGATCATCCTTGGTTTCAAACCAAGCAACAGCTAGGTAGTTTTGAGTCGCAGGCGATATCCGATAACTGCAACGTTCAGTTAAAATGTCTCTCTCCAGTCTCAATGCATCTCTTGTGACACTAATGAAAACAATTTTTTTCTCGCCGCTCAGCGAGATGGCCACTTCATTATCACTGACAATTGCCAAGGATACGGGACTCGTCTCTAATTCAAGTATGGAAGAAAGCGTGTAATCTTTATTGAACAATACACAGAAGCGATTGTTGTTGTCAATCACGATGATTTGGCCAGACGATAGTATTCCTAGTCCTGTGTATTTTGGAGGTTTGATATTTGGACCTTTCAATTTGAATGTTTTAACTTTCTCAAACACTCTGTACTTAGAAGCCGAAATATTGACTCTTTTATCGAGATGTTTTGTCGGAAAGAGTTTGTAATTCTTCTCGTACCATCTATTGTGTACAGCGGCAGTGTTTGCGATTGAGTGTTCTCTTCCAAATTTCGGCAACAAAGGTCGAGGTGGTGATAGAGGTTGAATGTCATCCTTGAAGTATCTTCTATCGTGTGCAGTGGCATTCATCTCAAAGGAATGTCTTCTTTCTGGTATTGGAAGTGAGCGAGGCAACGATAAAGGCTGTGGTTGCTTTTGCAGAATTTCAACAACATGGTCCCTGCTGACTTTGAATTTCGTGTGATACCTCAAGCAGTCATCGCAGTAAGGTTCTTGACAGTTTTTGCAGATAGCAATCGCTACTTGAGTGAGTCCTTCATTCCTGCATGGATCGCAGAGCTTCTCCTGCCCACCCTGCTTGGAATCAAGCAATGCAACGATGACAGGATTAACAGGAAAATATTTTGCCCATTCCCTGACAGGTTTGTTCCGGACGGGTGGTCCAGTCTCTGACCTGCAAACCGAACACTTGATAGTACCAATCCCTGTTTCTTTTTGTTGCTGTTCTACGATGTGACTTTGTAAACATGCTTGGCAAAAGCTATGGAGGCATGGGAGTGTCCTTGGTTTCAGAAATACATCGTAACAGATTGGACACTTCATCAATTCGCTCAGACTTTTTGTGCTTGACTCCATCCTGCAACGGAAAGAAACTGTTTTTATAGGAAAAAATCGCAAGAATATAATTATTCAGACAATATGTTTTTGTGTAATATGCAATATTGACTTTACGAGATTTGTGAATAATTCATAAAACAAGATATATACTGAAAACAAACCAATGCTACCAACTACTTTTATGAATGCCTGTTCTCCCATAAACTTTCGTTAAAATGGCATTAAATGATTTTATTCCGTAATTGTGTTCCCTGCTCTATCTTTTCCAAAGATAATTACTGTGTAGGTGGGAGTGTGTTGGGGTGCGTTTTATTCTCTCAGTGAATGATATAACCTTTTTCAGTTACTATTAATTGGGCCTTTCCATTTTTCTCAGTGGGTTTATAGTTAAACAGACCATGAGACAAGTACCGGTCTAAATGATCAATTAAATACTTGACTGTTTTGACCGGTAGGCCTATCATCACACCTGTATCTACCTAACTGATTAGACGGGAAACCAGCCTTTAAACTGATGTACCCTGGAAGAAATCACACGGTAATGGGAAGTCAACCCTTAACCGTTGAACAGGACATGACTGTACGACAATGACTTTATGTACAAAAATAAGCTTATAAACCGTGTCTTCTAGACAAACACTTACCCTTACAGATTTATTGCTTTCATTCTTTTAATATAAAGTCATTAACCCGCCCACAGAAGCAGAGAAATGCGAACGATATATTTCTCAATAAATTATTCATTAAATGTTTAACGACTGACAAAGAATGAGCGAAGACAACATTAAGTTTGCTTATTTCATTGATTCCAAAGAATGTCGGATAATTTTGTGTCATGTTAATATTCACAACTGATTGATGAAGAAAATATAGTCAAACTTAATTTCAAGAAAATTCAAATTCGGTTTATTGATAGATACCGTCTGACCCATTACTATTCTTGAAATATTAATAAATCCATATTCCACCAACCTTCTATTGGGTTTTGGCGTAAAGCAATTTCTTGAGTATTAATCATATTCATATTCTTCTCTGAATTTCTCTCATCTAAGCCAATTTCTGGAATATTCAAAACTCTGCAGTATTTTTTTTTTTTTAAAAACTATTTTTTTTTAACCTACTAAGCATTTTCAAACTCCATATTCTACTTTTCCTTGCCAATATTCTGGAGTAAACTTATTCCTGGAATGGATTGTAAATTTCATGAATAACATAAGCAGCCATTACTGCATTGAATCCATTCTCGTATTACAATTGGCTTGTTTAGGCTGAGACATTTGCCAGGAAAATAGCTCTGTAAGAACTACATTTTATATAACGCGCATTCTAGTGAACAATTTGAACTCAGATCTGCTGCCGCATAATATACCGACAGATCAGATTCTGCGTTATTTTCATTTTTGTCAAGCGAACATATCTTGTAAGCTTATCTGCAGGCAAATCACACAAAGGCAGATCCGGATGTAAGTTCTTCTCACCAACGTGTGTTATATGCTATGGGAAACACGGTTACCATGAGATGAGAAAATGAAGAGAGCTTTCAATTGTGCTTTCTGGCTGAATTCCTGCTATAAAGCCGACGTAACTTTAATCGCTTCTGTTATGAAATAACTGTAAATAATAATATTTACTAGCACACATATGCACACTTGTTTCGAATACTGTTAAAACATACTGACCACTGCAAACATAAATTGAAGTAAAAATTGTTTTCTGCAGATGTAGGCAAAATATAAAACAAAAATAAAAAACGAAAGAAATGAAAACAGATGTAAATTGTGTGTTCCCTTTTAAACATTTCATTGGACAGATGCAATCCATGAAATATCTAAATATAAGGTGTTATTTTGCACCTTAATAATGACTTGAACATTTTGACCTCCACAGTGCATCTCAAATATTTTATTAAATCTGGTATTAGAAGTTCTTGCTGTTTTTGTAATTCTTGTTCTTCTAAAAGTGGTAACTGATTCTGCTGGTAGTAGGAGCAGTAGCCGTCGTCATAGCAACGGCGGTGGTTATGGAGTTTTATGTAGATTGAAATGGTACGAGTATTATTAGTGAAGATACATGCTGTTGACTTTGTTTTCATAACGGTGGAATTAAGGATATCCAGTGCAGATGATTCTAGTCTTGCAGTACACAGTGCTGTAAATGACCTGATAAGTACTTTGTTTTCAGTAACATGATACTATAAATGACCCGGTAAGCACTTTGTTTTCAGTCTCTCATCTGAGCTCTTAAGTTTCTTGAAGTGAAACTTGGAAATAAGGTCAGTGGAAATTTATTAGCAGCCTCGTATAGGCCCATAAATACAAACATGGCTCCATGAACAGATATTAATTTGTAATTATCAACATGCCTTGTCCACGTGAGAGTTGTATAATAAAAGTGAGGAACTGTAAACATTTTATCACGTTAAATAGCTGCAATTTGCATTAATTGTCTAATGTGTAAATAGAGGTAACTTTTGGAAAACATTTGCACGCAACTTTAAAACGGCAAATGGTTTATTCCAAGAAAAAGTAAACACAATTTCCCTGTCCACAATTGCTATTTAGCTTGTACAACTTCTGATCTTCTGAATGGCAATTCCAATAAGTTTTTTGTTAAAAGGGGATATCGGCTTTTATATTGTCGTCGCCCTTTATCTTTTTTCCTTCGAATATTTGTATTGACTTTTGCAGTTTAAAAGCATTGTTGGAGGTTTTGCTTGGTCTTGATGATGAGGACTGTGGGAGTGGATACTGATTGTAGGGTTCTTAAACCCTACCCCTGCCACCAAAGTACATGGTTAAGTTGCGTGTGCTCATTTCGAAGTTAATCAACGCTAAACTTCAGAGGCACAAACATTATTCGTTCAGAGGAGGATTTTTGATAATTTGAAAAGGGAAAAAAGTACAGTTCATTCATGATGAGCTGCATTTAGTGTATTCAAACATTGTAGATGGTACTATTATAGTAGCATATGGCGTATTCATATGCTTGTAAGAGGTGGTGTCATAGTAGCGTATAGTGTACTCATACATTTGTAAGTGGTACTATTATAATACATACGGTAGTGTATTCATAGCATATAGGCTATTCATACACTTGTAAGAGGTACTGTTATAGTAGCATATATTGTATTCATACACTTGCAAGAAGTACTATTAAGCTAGCTTATAGTGTATTAATACACCATAGTACCATGAAGTATATTTATACACTTGAAAGGGGTACTATTATTGTAATGTATAATGTATTCCTACACTTGTAAGTGATACATTTATTGTAGCATATGATGTATTCCTACACTTGTAAGAGCTACAATATAGTGGCATGTGGTTTATTTATACACATGTAGGAGGTACAATTATAGTAAAAAAAATAGTGCATTCATACAATTGTAAGCGGTGCTATTATATTAACATATAGTGTATTCATGTACTTGTAAGAAGTACTATTATAGTGTCATGTAATATATTCATATCCTTGTAATAGGTACTATTATATTAACATATAGTATATTCATATACTTGTAAGCCGTACTATCATATTAACATATAGTGTATTCATATACTTGTAAGAAGTACTATGAGATAGTAACATATAGTGTATTCATGCACCTGTAAGGGATCCTATTGTAGTGCAGTATAAGCTACTCAATCGTCAGTCTTTTGTTTGCTTTGGTTCATTTATCCACTTATCTCAGCGACATTGTGCAAAAGATAATATGCCCTATTTATGAGACAATCAACTGGAATCCCCGTACACAAGTCCGCATTAAAATGTTGAAAAATGTAAAGAGTTTGGATTTAGTCCAAAGAAAATATTTTGTCATTGTTTACAAAGGTTATCAATAAACATATATTGACATTGAATTCTTACAAAGGTGACAGCTTTAATGTGGACCTAAATGTGACTCCAGAGAATTCTCTGATGATGTAAATCATTAGCTCTCTCACCCCATCCCTCCTCCCACCACTGGATACGCGTTGGATTTTGTACCTCCCCTTCCCTCCTTCCTTCCACCATCGGGAACGCATTGGTTTGTTCGAGTGTTGGAAATACGTCGACATCTGTAACTTCCATAACTGGCATATAGGATAACCACTATATTTTAAATATGATTTATTGATATATGTTTCACTTTAATGTACTTAATGTAAAACTACTTATCTAACTTATTCAAGAAGACGATGATTATGATAACGTCGATGATGATGGTAATGACGATGACCACGACTGCGACGACAGTAGTGATGTTGATGATGATGATGAAATAGCGACGCAACAGTTTATTCAGCAGCACATTTTAGTAGTAGACTTCATTTTTAAAAAACAAAATTATAAACGTATTTTTTTTTTTTTTTTTTTTTTGGTGTTCGATGTAACTATTGTGGTAAGGACCAATAGAATGGCAATGTGACAAGCGTCTTCAAACTTGATGACAGAACTACATAAAGTCTGGGCAGTGCTTGTAGTAATAATGATAGTAGCAATTGTTGACTGATTATGATGGTGCTGTTGGTGGTGATAATGGCAGGTGCTGGAAGGAGCGACTCTAGAGATGGTAACAAAAAAAAAAAAAAAAAAAAAAAAAAAAAAAAAAAAAAAAAAAAAAAAAAAAGAAACAAATGCAACATAGAAACGATTTTGCCGACCGTAGATAAAAGTTTTTCGGTTGATCGAGAAAGACTTTTAGACCTGTGTAGAGCAATATTTCTTTTTAACAGGAAATTAGCTCATTGTTAGAGCAAATATTTTTTATATTAGTAATTTATTGGTGTATTTATAAATCAGGCAAGCAAATACTATCCGTCTTCCTCTCCCACCTAGCCACCCACCCACCCACAGTCACAGGCACAGACCCAATCTCTGGGTATACTTTTCTTTCCTACTTTCTTATTTTGTCTTTTTTTCAACAACTCTAAAAACTGTCGAACTTCTAGCAAGTTTTAGTGTAAACATAATAGCACTGGGTGGGGTGGGGGTGGGGGTGGGTTGTGCTGAGAAGGCTCCATCAAAGGATAAATGTTACAGGTGATTTGAATGACACAACAAAATTGATGACATATATAAAGCATATTTTGCCATGAAACTGCTTGACTATGTGCAAAGTCCTTCTTCACTGTTAATACAGTCCATAAAATTCTACCACTGAATGAAAAATATAGTTATATTTTCCATTCCACAGGCTCACACGCACTCTGCGGTACAAACATTTGCTTGAGCACAAGGGAAATGGTCTGAGACTAAAGATTCACATTTTTCACAGAGAACGAGTAGACGAGTTTGAGAGTAGGATTCACAACTTCCCTGGAGCACAAGTGGAATTGTCTGAGACTGGGAATTCATATTTCCCCAGAAAACGACTAGAAGAGCTCAAGACCGATGATTCACGTTTTCCCCGTAGCACAAGCGGAAGAGTTTGAAACTGAGGATTGTCCCCGAGTTAGTATTGTTCACACACTGTAAACTACTTATAATCATCCTACTTGATTGTTTACTTAATTTATCATTGATATAGCAATATCTACACACAAAATGTAGCCAAGTAACCGTGCAATTGCAGTGTTTGAGTATTGATGATGCCACAATCGTACACGTTAAACCAGCACGAAGCGATCACATTAGAACATTTATTACTATTTCTCTTGTAAAAATTAAATTATATTACAACATTAATTCTGTTTTAAACTTCAAAACTGCATTTTGTGTTAATTTCTCTTTTAATTGTTTGTTTCAAAAAACATTTCAAGTTAATGCTAGCACGGACATATTGCGATTTAATATTTTATAAGAATTAATACAATTGCAACTCCCACACATTTTCGTCAACCATTATTGTAGTCTAACATCTTACATCTTAAAATGGTTTCCGCTAAGAAAGAGTGCTGACGTTTTAAAAAATGGCCGTAAAAAATTAGTGCATTCTTGAGGAATGCGCTCAGCATTAAACTTACCCCCACCCCACACCGAAAAATGATCGTTAAATTCTGAAAAAAATGCACATCTTATGAGAAACACGTACTAAAATATAAAATCAACGAATTGTTCAATTTGGATTACAGCAAATGTGACCAGTTATGCTGAGTAAGTAAATCAAAAAATAAATGCATGTTACATACCTTATTAGTGTTGTACCAACAGGGCAAAACTGGTCGAAGTAGATGTTTCAGAACTGTTTACCCTAGTGGAGATATGTATTGGTACCACACATTATTTGAACTACATAAAGAATGAACGGTAGCAATGACAGAAGGGGGTGCATAGCCATTGTGCCGTAGGGTGCCGTATATATCTGTTCTGTTTACACCATATGGTTGATATAAATTTATCATAGAATCTACTGTATGTGATATTAATAATGACTTTTTTTCAAGATTCTAATATCTACGGATTTACTGTTAAACCTACATTTTTTTCTAGCGTGTTATTTATTTTCTCTAAGCTTGCTGGAGGACTCCAGTCGCGAAGGTAAACAGTTGCATATACAGGTTGAGCGTTTTTTTTATAGATAAACGCTGACAGATGGTAAAATTGTTTTCTTAATATCGAAATTGTTCAATAGCTGAAACCTGGAAATTTAGTGACTGCCAACTAGAAAAGTTTTACAGTATAGCTTGTCAAATAAGCAATTTCATGCCACGAAAATTGATTCTGAAACACTCTTATGCTTTTTCTTCTTCATATTAGCCTTATGTTTTATCAGCAAAATATATTAAACGATCGTCTTACAGAGCAAATCTACCCAGAATTTCCAGTTCTATTTATTTAGTTCTTGGCAAATTCTAGTGATGCGATAAAACATTGTTATTGGTTCCGCCATCACGTCAAGTCTTGGAAAACAAGGTTGACATTCCTAGATTGTAAACATGCACTGGGTTTAGACGATTGTCATGATTTTCATTGACCCTGATATACTTTTTGAAACAAAACAGGTTTAAGGTAGGGCATAAATCGTGTGATTGTAACATTAGCGCAGTGAGTAGAAGTAAAATTGGCTTTTTCAACCCCTCGAAGTTTTATGGACGATTGGGTTTGTACAGTTGTGTGTGTGTGTGTGTGTGTGTGTGTGTGTGTGTGTGTGACGATTACCTTTTCCGCCCGTTCTGTTTACGTCGTGATAAACGTGCGTGATGAACAACGTTAGCTCGTCTTCCCAAGAGTTTTTGTTTCCAGTCAGATCCCCAGCCCCCTATTTTTTAACTTGTGGTGTACAATTTTACAAAGTATTTTTCATTTCTATTGATTGGAATAGATGCCAAATCATGTCATTCCATTACCATCATGTACGATTTCTGTGAGACAATGTAGGTTCGTGATCTGTAGCTTTAATTCTTACATCGCCACAAGAGCAGGAGCGTCAGATGTCATAGAACAAATGCTATTTGAAATACGCGACATTTACTGATTGTATTGTTCAAAGCGAAATTGCTACAGCTACCACCTTGGAATGGTTTTCAGCTATATTAAATTAAGTTATATTTATATAGTACATAAGGACATGGTGTAAATGAGAAAGGCATTATGCAGCATGAACTTTGCCTACTAAAACTAATTACCTGATTAAATAAATGCTATTTTATGATTTATCACGTGCTAATATTATTATATAATATCGTTGTAAATTTAATAATAATAATAATAATAATAATAATAATAATAACGGTTTTAATATGCCGAAAGGGACAAAACTGCGAAATGATTCTGTATCAGATGTTTCCCTTGTTAGAAGGTGACACGATGCTATAATGTCATTAAATTTCTTGCAAAGCATATTTCTTATAAAGGTCTGTTTTGACCCTATTTATTTAACTCTATTTATAGCGAGAAATGGGTTGTTTGACTGTAAACCCTCAGAGTATTTACCTGGATAGACCTGAGTGTTCCTTTTGACCTATTTCTTCAGTTATATTTTTCTCGATTCTTAAGTGATGAAAATGTTGCTATGTCTGAGATTTTACTTTAACTAGCTTCAGATTATGTTCTTGTTGTAGGGGTGGGGTTTGTGTACATGAAGGCTATTTAATATGCTTTTACATACTAAAGCAGTTATTTGGCCAAAATATCCACGCCGTATCTAATACTCGAATATATCAATAAACAAGCGGCAGTCAACTGGAAAGATAACACCGAATGAGGGATTGGATCAGACAAATAATGAACGTTGGGTCTTTTTGAAGAAAATAAGTATGTTAATTGATATCGATGTTATTTGTAACTGGCTTTTATGTTCAATGACAATCAGTCACCACAGTGTATTCATATATTTATCTTTTGCCATAAAAAGCCTTCGTCACTATTGAGACTGATACGGGTAATTTTAGACTAGTGCTGTGACCCAGTATTTTCTTTGGACCAAGAAACATCCTTTAAGATGACGCTAGACTCATAGAACTTTGTGGAACTTCTTCAATTGTTCCTTCTGTAGGTCTGCACAGAATAGACGATCCACTGTTATAAAATAAGTCACACGTCAACAAGAGACAAAGGCTCCTGTATTATAAAAACTTTACTTTCACATCGCTACGTATCAAAATAATTATAACATTCAAGTAAGAATAATTTAATGTGTTTTGAACCTGTAACATTTGAACGAATCTACTTGAGGCAAGTGTGTTTCCTTGCACTTGCTGAAACGTTGGCACCATTGCTTAGGTATATTTCAATATTGTAGTCAGACTTCGGATTTTTACCTTAGGTCTTAATTTCGTACTCAAATAGTCTGAAAGAGTTATGGGCCCTGGTCTGCTTCAGATGCAGTGTGTAAAGGTCTCATTCAAGTATATCATGGTTAAGTTTCTTTTCACGATGGTTCCAATGACGTTTATAACGAAGAATGAGACAATGCCTTGCCCACAATAAATCATTTTTAGTGTTGGTACTCTCGAACATTTTTGAGGATGCACTTTACCCTTCTGTCAAAGAAGAGGAGGGTTTGGATTAATTTAACTCACGTTACCTTATGTAAAAAAGAGGAGGGTGTGGATAAGTTTTCCTATTTGTATTTTTTATTTCAAGATTCTGTACAAGAATGAAACAGATTTCTCTTTGCAGATAGCAACATAATTCATAACCCTGCGCTCCATAATCGGCTCTTTTTGACCATGATTGCGTTGAAATTCGTGGCGGGAAATACGGCAAGTGAGGATCACTGTACTTAATACTAGTAGTAGAAGTAGTAGTAGCGGTAGAATTCGTATCGTCGTGTAGCATCAGTAGTGATAGCAGTGGTGGTGGTTATAGCGTTGTCATCAATATGTAACACTAGCAGTAGTATTATCGGCATTAGTAGCAGTAGTTGTAGCAAGCAGTAATGGTAATAATAGAAGTAGTAGCATGCAGCAATAGTAATAGTAGTTGTAACATGCACAAATAGTAACAGTAGTTGTAGCATGCATCAACAGTAATAGTAGTTATAACATGCAACAATAGTAATAGTAGTTATAGCATGCAGCAATATTAATAGTAGTTGTAGCATGCATCAATAGTAATAGTAGTTGTAGACTGCAGCAATAGCAATAGAATAGCAGCAGCATGCAGCAATATCAATAGCAGAAGCAACATGCAGGAGCAGTATAGGCAATAGTAAAGGTAAATATAATAGTAGTGGCAATCATCATCGTTTTAGCAGCAGGACTAGTGGTAGTGCCCTCGTAATCGTAGTAGTGGTAATTAACTATTAATCTTTTTAAAATAAATGATTGTAATCTGCATGCGCTCTTCCTCTAAGCCAGCACAATACGAGACCAGTTTGTGTAATTACCTATTGGCAAATCTACCTGTTGTCAATTTTGCTTTACTTTAGCTGTCATATTGTTAGAGTACGGTATATACTGACTTATAAGTGGAGACCAACTGCAGACTGCACAGACCCAGATCTTCCTTCGTAATCCGCTGGCAGATCTGGGTCTGTGCATTTTTTTTTAGGAGTAATCAATAGAACAAACTGCATAGACTCTTATATGGAGGCGCATTAGGTTACGGCAGACCAGGATCTTTGTTGTTTACAGTTTTACACGACTTACAAGTGAGTATTAAGGTGGGTTAATTATATACCTTAATACATAGCACTGACCGCGAAGAGGAATTGTCGGAACTGATATAGATGGTACACTTAAGATTTGAATCTACACCGCTCACTGTATTGATGACTTGGCAGATATATTGTTTAACTTTATGTCTGCAATCATTACAATCAATCATTTGCTCCGCTAAAGATGCAGGAACCTATTTATGTCACGCAATTAACATATTCACTATGTTGTAAATATATACTTAATTAACCAATATATTTGTTCTTGCCCTAACAAAAGATAACCATATTCAATGTGTTACGAGTCTATGCCCTTAAAGTAAGAAACAGAAAAAAGGGAAAAGCAATCAGCTTTGTAAAATTCAACAAATAATTTATTTGTCTAGAATACAATGTGAAAATGAGAAAATTGCGAATTAAATCCCCAAATAATCCAGGAATTACAGACACAATTCCTAATAATTTAAAGTCCTGAATTAAATTCAGTAGGAGTCCAAAATAAATCCCAAAACTGTCTACGGTAGCTTAGATAGTGTTGATGTGTCAACAATCTTTTATTGAATCACAGTAATATAATTCCATGTTGGATTCACTATAAATTCTAATGAATGTCTCTATCCAAGAATTTTATCACAGCACTTTTGTATTTCCGGAGAAAATAATCACTTGAATTCAATAATTTGAACAAGTAAACTTTAGCCCTAAGGGAAACAATATATAACAGGACTTGAAAGTGCTAGATCTTAAAGCACGACTGAAAAATTCCTCTCGGTTACAAGATCATATAGTTCTCTGTTTGATCTCAGGTCACAAATATGTTACGTGTCTAGGCTCGTACAAAAAGTAACAAGAAAAGAATGAAGACAACAAGCATTGTAAACTTTACCAAATAATTTATTTCCTTAGAAAAAACAAGGTAAAAATGAGAAAAAGAACTTACGGTTTTACGAATCGAATCCAAAATTAATCCAAGAATATTAAAAAATAGAAGTCCTATTATTAAATAGTCCTAAATGAATCTGTGTTCGAGTCCCGATGAATCAAAATGGAAGGCAATGACGTCTGTTGCAACCTTCAAAGTGTTGTTGTGTCAACAATTCCTTGTTGAATCACAGAAAATAATATTCCAGTTTGGAATTCTGAATAAATTTCGATAAATGTCTTTCTCTAAGAATTCTGTATGAGCACTAATATTTTCCAGGGAAAGAATCATTAATTCAATAAAATAAAAATTCAGCTCAAACTGGTCACAACAAGACACCTTTAAGTGTCGAAGATTTAAAGCCCAACTGGCTAGTTCTTCTCAAGAAAACGGTTATACAGTAAGGTAAGACGCAAAACAGAATCCCTTATAAGGGTCACGTGGTCACCTTCTAGAACAACGTTGAATATTTTTTACATGCTAATTATCACGTACTCTAGGTATGGCCTTGATTCCACTGAATGAATGTTACTCTTAGAATGAATTAAGGTCAGAAACTAGATACAATTTTCAACTACTGGTTATTTATCAGGTCAAACAGAACTGAACTGAATTTCTAAAAATAAATATCAAATCCAGTAGACAAAGTTGTCATTACAATAACATGTAATGGAATAAAATAAAATAAAAAAAAAATTAAAACTAACAAACAAGTAATTAAATTATATATAGATAACAATTAGCATTTTCAATATAAAAAATTACCTAATGGAAATAACCTTCTTGAATGATCCTTATGTTTACAAAATAAAAACCATAACCTGGATTATGTAATATACACTAAGCAAATTCCCAAACCAAAACCTAGACCCAAATAACATATTTACTACTATTAATAACAATTCTGATTTTAAACCCATACACTCAGAATAATTTAGCTATGCATTAGTTGTTTACACAGAATGAAATAAAAAGTCAATTCAGGTAAAGCAGAAATGAACTCTGGACAAGGTCAAATCCAACAATGCTATCTTACAATAGCAATTAATGAAATAAAAAGAAATATGAAAAAACTAACTAACAAACAATGCAAATTAAATATACATATCAAATGTAGTGAAATACCCAATCATCTCCGCTGTGCTAAGCACAGTTTTGAACAGAAGATTGACACAATTTCACTTCGTTAATCAATGTTTTTTTTTTCGACATTTTCACGATCTACTATACATACATACATACATGCATACACAC